>VZTL01030806.1:21717-91717 GCA_013400535.1 Scopus umbretta
CACCCACCTAAGTTTTGAAGGACATCCCTTCTCATTTTGTTGTGGTCGCTGCTCAGCAGTACTGATGACAGAAAGTCTCTGGGTTATTGCTTTCTATGACTTCACATAGTGTTAATTCTTTTGGCTCTGCTAAATTCTGAGACTGTTTTGCCATAACTTCAAGTTTCAATAATTTTAGTCATTACTTGATGAAAGTCCCTCATCTTGATTGGGTACTTCAACCCCATTTATAACTCATCTGGTAGAATATGCTGACTGAAGTCAGCTTGATGGCGAGCTATTAGACAATGACTGGTGTATCCTCTCAGGTATGAAGTACAGCATGAGCAGAGCTTCACAAACTCTAAGCAGGAAAAATATGGATCCGTACCCATTCTGTGGGCAGGCATATATGGGATTGCCTTCTCTTCAAGGAGATGGAGAACAGATTTTAAAGAAGGGGAAGACAGACCAAGAAAGGAGAAGAGAAAAAAGAAGTCTTCATATAAGACTTCTCTGTATGGAGATCAGGGACTTTTGTTTTCTTTTGCAAATGGTTTCAGTGTCAGTGTGTGGGCAGCTTTCATGATACAGAGCTGGAAAAGCATTCAAAATGTTCAGGGAAAAACTAAAACAAAGTCCCAGAAGGGATTTGCAGTTATTCAGGAAAGTAATCAAGACTATTGTTGCAGGAAAGTCAGTTTATGCCCAATAAAATTACTTCCCTTGCTTTAAAGAAGTATTTGTGGTGTTCTTTGTCAATAATAAAAAAAAAATTCTAAAAGGAACTCTTTTTCATAAATTCTGGATAATAGAGTTCTGAAGTACTCCAGGTGCTCTAGGAATGTAGCACACCCAGCTCTGCTCCTTTCCATCATACTGTCTTTTTAGATTGGAAATTTTTCTCTGTTCTAACAATGGTTTCACAATGGACACGAAAAACTGTTAAAGTCATTTTTGTTTTGAGTCTAAGGCACTGAGAGCTTTTATGTACCTCTGGTTTACTGTCAGCTCATGTAAAGCAGATAGAAATAGCCCATTAAAGTTCTTCTCTGAGGTCTTAATTTATAATAATAATGAAAAGGTAAAAAATATGCATTCAAGTACATCCTTCTAAGAGCAATAACAATACTTTGTAGACCTCCTTAATTAGTGGATCAAATTTCCCCTCCCTTCCAAGTAAATAAAAATCATGCAGGAACTAACACAAATGTTTACCTTTTGTAGGTACAGTTGAATGAACTCATACCACAAATACAGAGCTCAGCAATCTACCATTCTCTAAGCTATTAGCCCATTTGTTCCCCCACTGAGCTGAGTCCCAAAGATGAGGCTTTTTTTGTGACAGTCATGACCAACATCTTCATTTTTGGTCTTGGGTCTGATTTATTTTGATAAAAATATCTGACATAGTCATACACAAATATATTCTAAGCTGGAACACATTCACTTAATGCCAGCTTTTTAGTTTTCAGACAATTACATTATTCCATGCAAATGATGACTTTTTTCTCCTTGAACACTAAATACAGAAGCAAGTAGATGATCTATCTCTGCTTATACAAGAGTTCTGTGAGAAACATCATTGTTCTCAATGTTTGTTTGGAATAACTTTTTGCCATGGAAAGGAGTGGGGAAAGTATTTTAATTTTCTAGACTTTAATATATTCTCTTCAAGAGGAACTAAGACCTTCTTTTGGGACAAAGAACCTATTCTGAATACTTCCTCTTTCTGGCCAGGGAAAGCACTTCCATTGCTTGTGAAGGGATTTGTTCAAGTCTTCCAAGAAATTGTAAGTCATCATTGTTCATTGTTTGTGTGAAAATACATGTTCAAGCATTGTCTTCAACAAGCTCCAATGACACTAGTCTTAACTTCTGTAGGCACTTCTGTTTTCTTCATGGTGCCCTCATGTTAATGAATATGTGAAGATACTAGCAGGGTTGCTGGGGAAGCAGATGTCATTATAGTTTTAGTATAAAGATAACATATAGTTCTCTCTTATTTGTAGCTGGCACTGATGAGTTCTTAATTCATTTGGCTTGGCACCAATATACCCGAACAAGACTGAAATGATGCATCTAGGTTTGGGCAAATGAGAAGATGTGGGAGGTGAAATCTCAGGGGACCCCATCAGTTAGTATGGTGTGACCCATTGCATTCCCCAAACCTTATGCTTGGTGGTAGCAAAGTTTGCCACTGAATCTTGTAGTGACTTCAATTTATATCATGTCTCAAATAGGACTAGTCTATAATAGAAATATAAAAGAGTAGAAGTCATAAGAATTGCAGAAAAAAACCAATTTTTTTTTCTTGAAAAAACCTTTAAAGATATGAACATTGCTGTTTTTGTCTCTTGGAAGGAGGCACGTGTTAGATAATAAGGTTTTGTCATAAAAGGCTAGTACTGTAGTAGCTAAGACTTTTTCTCATTTCTACTTGGCAGAGGAAGGATGTTGTTTTCGTTTTGCTTTTACAGTCATAATTACTATTTGCCTATTTACATTTTTGCACTTAATAGTTTTGCCATTGTGGCATTGGATTAGTTCGACATGACCTGGTGGAACAAATTCAAGCCACTGAAATATTAAGACAAGCTGTTCAATTTCTAAAGAAGATTGGTTGCTATGAGCAGACGACATGATTCTTTGTGTTCATCAGACACCTGTGTTGGAAATGATACTGCTCAGGTGGTGTTTCTTGGCTCCTGAACCCAGAGCTACATCAGAAGTATTGCTTCTTTCTCCTCAGTGTTGTATTGAGAGTAATGCTTGATGACTTTAGTGCAATCCAGTGTTTACAACAGGAATGTCAGCTCCTTTCAACTTATTGACTGGCTGATACTGTGCTTCATGGTCTAATTCAGCTTATTTAATCAGCACAATATTATCAATTGCATATTATCCATAAGTCTGGAATGTTCTTTTAAAAACTGACTAATTGACATACAGTGGCACTTTTATAGAAGAGAAAATACATACAAAATCACAAAGCACCAGCTACTAAAATACCTTAACATTTATTCACTATCTTATTATAACATCCAAGAATGAAAGGGCTCAAGTGATGTCAGTTGATAGTTCAAAATCACTTAAAGTAAATACTTTTCCATACAGTATGCAGTTATGTTGTGAACCTTTTTGCCACAGGATGCTAAGATGTTATGTGAGTTGAACAACTGATTAGGAAAATGTAATAGAAGAAAACACTATCGAGAGCTAGAAACACTGGTTTCAGTGTTCAGGAAGTAGTTCAGGGAGTCTCTGTGCAACAAATGGCTGAAAATAAGACTATTCCCGTTTGTTCCCCAGCGTACTTGGCCTTCCTTCCCAGGCACCCACCCTCAGCCACTGTTGGAATAGGATACTGCAGTTGATAAACCTTGGTTTGACCTACCACTGCTATTCTTGTCCCAGATTAGGTCAATCAGCCAATCAGCCAAGAAAGAGAGAGCATATTTGTTCATATAGGTATACTGGCTGTATTACTAAAAAAAAAAAATGCATCCTAACTTGGAGCTAATCCAAACCCTTCTGAAGTCATTGACTCAACAAGCTGACTTCCATTATAAGTTAGGTTGAACCCTGGAAATTGTATAGCAAAAGTGGAAAAAGGCAAATTATTTCTATTACTGTATTAACTGATTATGCTTGTGACAAAGCGTCAGTTAAAGGTTAGAACAGACAGAGCATGACTTTCAATTTCTTTTAAAATGTTATAGTTCTCAAGTATATTTTTGTACTGACATCTGGATATTTCAATATCCGAAGTAAATAGGAAAAAACCAGAAACCACCTGGATTTCCAAGCTCCATATGTAGAAGACAGTTTTGCCTTGCTTCCCGTTTTCTTTGATTTTTTTTTCTCTTCCTGCTCAACTTGTTTGCTTTTGGAAAGCTTCCTAATTGCTTTATTTTTGTTTTTAAGTTTCTTTAAATAAACACAGTGCTGTTATTCTGCAGATGTGTAGGGAAACCCTGACCTCTGCTGAAGCCTAAGGGTGACTTATTGTTGATATGACTCCACTCCAGGGCTTCACAGTGGTAATCACAAGGTCTAGGAGTAGAATTTTTATATGTATATGATGGAAGGACTGACCTAATCAAGACTAAACTTCTGTATAGATCAGGATATGTGTTTCACTCAGTTTTCAGTGTCATGTATTCCCCTTTTGTTCATCTGTGTAATGGACAGCATCAAAATACTGCTTTGTGTTTGGATGTGAAATTCAGCTGTGTCACACAATATTTGGCTCACTAGACTTCAATATAGCTAGACGAAGAATGAATTTAGACCTGAATTGAAATCAATTCAGTTAATTGAAGTCAGTCAAAAGGAGCTTTTTGTACATATTTGAAAGAAGAATGTAGACCTTTTTAACTCTAATCAACTACAGAACATTATTAAGTTCCCCTAAGAAATGGTTTAAGTGCAACATGATAATGAAAAATGAGAGTGAAAAAATTTTGTTCACTTTTGAGTAGCTCTACAATCTAGAATCTGAAAAGAAACCACTTTACATAATGGAAGGAGATACTTACAAAGCAGTCAGACTGAAAAATACCTAGAATTATAGGGGGTAGCAAATTAGAAAAGAGCTTGTAAAGTGATACAGCGGCAAAAGTAATTTCAGGCTGGAGAGATATCTTTTTAGAAACCAAGGAGGTGCTAATGCCTTTATTATGTGAAATGGTGCCTGCAATACTGCACTGAGTTCTGGGAGCCTCTGACAGTAGAAAAATATTATCAGTGAAAACAAAATGGAGCAAACCCGGGAAATGCTTGGAGGCTGGGGCAAAAGTCTGTACTGTACTGCCAAATGTTGATGCTTTCACTCTGCATTAGGAACACTCATTTAAGAGGCTTCTTAGTGATTTAAAAATCAGATGAATGTGACAAAATGGTATGAATAACCCAATATTTACCACCTTTTCTTTGCCTCCAGGTGGGGTTTAGCCAGGTAGGAGACTTTGAACTAGATCTTTAGGTGGACTGCCTGGTTCCATCACTATATATTGATATTGCCTTTGAGAAATCCAATGGCCAATTCTTCTGTATACATCAATATGCCATTTCTTCAGATTTATCTCATTCTCATAATGATCTACATCTCTTGCCTTATTCTTGAAGACATTGAAATGAGTCAGACAGCTGTATAGTTTTCTTCAAATAGCAGGATTGTCTGCACTGGGACAGGCTAAAGATCCTTCTAGCCCAATATCCTGTGCTTGACTATAGCCATCAACAGATGCCTCAGGAAGAACGCAAGAGCAACTGTGCAGAATTACACTCCCAGCTTCTTGTGAGATTTCTTCCTGTAGAGTTGCCATGATTCTTTTACTAGCCCTGTTGAATTAATTTCTACAGATGCTTTTTGAATCTGTTTAGATTTTTGGCAGTCCCAGTGTCTCCCAGTGAAGAGAGTTCCTTACCTTAACTACATGCTGTATATCAAGAATGTCTTATTTTTCTTCTGAACTTGACATTCACAAGTTTCATTTGATGGCCCCTCAAATCTTCTAAAGAGTGAGCAATCATTCCTCATATATCCTGACCACATCATCCTTGATATTATGGAGCTTTACTATGTCTCCATTAGTCATTTAAGTAATTTTTTTTCCAGTTCCAGGAGGCTTAGTTTATTTAACCCACTCATGCCTGGAGGATGTTACTGAGTTTTGTTCATACTAGTCATCCTTCTCCAAACCTTTTCCCATTCTGTTGTAACTATTTGACCAGTTACATTGGTGTAACTGTAACAGCTCTTATTTTGATAATTTATAAATTTGGATTCTAATCGTGCAGTGGGAGCCAAAGGGACTGAGCCTTGGTTAGCTGAATCGAGCTCAGTGTGGATCCATTGCAAATGTCTCATAACAAAACTAAAACCAAACAGAGGGCCAGAACCATGCGTTCTCCTTCCTGATGCACATGGGCAGTTCAGACTAAACTGTTTTCACTGGTCTGCTCAGAAGGGCTTTTCTCTTCAGTGATGATTATTTTTTTGTACACATCCAGCTTAAACTTAGTTATGAAGAAAAAAGAACATTTCTGTTCTTCTGAGTAACTGGACAAAACACATTACCCTAACATGTGACTAATAATTGTTGTTTAACTAATTTTCCTCCAAAGCTCACTGTTCTCAAAAACGGTCTTAAAAAAATTTCCAACCAAAGGGTAAAATTTAGATCTAATGCCCTGAAGTTTTGGAAAACCGTAAGGTGAAAAATAGCCAGCTGGAAGTGACCACCCAAAAGAGTGATTAACAGGAAAGGCAGGAATTTAAATAATGCTGGAGCAGCACTTTGCAGATGCTCACAGTTTCAGCAGAATGGCTTACAGCAAGGGAAGTTTAGCATGTTCATGAGCCTTTGCAGGACTGGGGCTACATGGAGGATGTGTATTCTTTCTCCCCAGAGCTATATAAATGATACATCTTGGATAAAATTCATCCCTGATGTATAAGTTAAAAATAGAGACTAGAAACAATTCTTTTTAGATCTAAACATTTGCACGGGATAAGGACTATTGAATATTAAAAATCTGTGAAGTAACATAAAACAGAGCTGGACAGACATTCTCAGAGGGCTCTGTAAAGACTTACAGAAACCCAGGGTAATGAATAGGCTAGGAGTGGTTTTTAAAAATAACTTTCCCTGACTTCTTCAGTAATTTTTTGGTGTGAAAAGGATCTTCTCCTAAAATATCGTATTTGCATACAAAGTTTATTTTGCATGAGTTTGATTACTTCTTCTGTCTTTGGGCTGCAGAGGGTGAATTCTGCTCCATACTAATCAGCCTGGATGCTTAATGTCCAATTGGTGTGTTAAGTCTTTGGTTTATGATGCTATATAAATAAAGCGCTAAATACAAATGAAATAAAAACATCATTACTACAGTTTGCATTAGGTTTATAGTGTTGTGTTCTCAAGATGTGCAACCGGTTTGTGTGTAGCGATTGAAAGTTATACACTTTAGATTATAAGAAGTTCAAGCATGTGGTACAGGAAGAAACATCAAAGGTTAGACTGTTATTATTAGGACACTTCAAAGAAAAGAATTTCTGAAGCCTTTAAGTTTTACGGCAGGTGCATGAAGAGGTGCCAGGTCATCTCAGGGTGGTCAAGAGTAGACTACATTGAAACTAGATTGCATAGGACTCCTTTTATCTGTCAAAGACAGTTGGGATTCTGACTTAGAAAGAGTTTTAACAGTAATTTTGAATACTGGACATCAAGCCTCTCTAATTTCAGCTGCTCTCAGCATGGAAGCTTGCAGTCATGGTCTCTACCAATGGGCACATCTGGGTAACAGAAGAATGGTCCTCCTGGTCATGTCCCAGCCACAGAGCCTCCGGTGCGGTCCGTGGCTGTCGCTGGGTCAGGCAGGCTGAATACTCGACAAAATGCTTTAGGTTTTGAAGCAGATATTTGCTTCAATAATTATGGCAGTGCAGGGGGATGACCTCTGCCTCCTACTTGATGTTTATAATCCATTTGAAGACAAAAGTGTCATTCTGGTATTTCCTATTTAGGAGAAGTGCAAAAGCAGATTAATTGTATTTGTAGTTTAAACAAACTAGCACAATAAATCCAACACCTTCTGATTAAAGCTTGATCATATTCCCCTAATGGGATATTACATGAAGCTATATGGAGAATAATATTTTTACAATCAAATTAAGTGGCAGTGATGGTTAATTTTAGCTGATTAGAGCAATATATGTTCAGAGCTTGGAAAGAAAACATTTATTTCCTTAGCTGGTAGAGCCTTCTCTTTCCTGGAGACTTGTATCTCAGCCCCACCTGCACTGTGCTATAACCCATCAATTTAATACCGCTTAACAAGTATATTCTTCTTTGGAACATCATCAGCCAAAATAATGACCTTTTCTTAATAAAATGAAAAAACGAAATGAATTATATATAACCAATAAAAACATATTCCCTGCAACCAACTGCAAGAGGGTTTCTTTCTGCTAATGAATTAATACATTAAATAATAATAGTTAAAAACCATTTTACATTGCTTTGATCATTCACTTACACGTCATTAAATAGACTGAGCATTTTAGTGTGAAGAGGCTGTGTTTACAAATTAGTCCAGAGAACGTTTCACGCTGAAGATCAGCACATATATTGTGTTTTATTTCAGCTGCACATGACACAACCTTAATATTAGAGCAAGATGATTAAAAGAACATTACCTGAGCCTTGAGAGTCACTGAATGAGCTATGCTAAATTGGTTGTTTTCTATTTTGTGATTAATTGTGCTTCTAAACCATATTTTAGTGTGCTTTGTTTTTCTGTCCCCAGTCATCCCATATTATTAAAGAGAAATTCTGCATATCTCTCCTGGAGTCCAATTAAGGATTTGCATCATGACTAGATTTTTCACTTTAATTACTGTATATAAAGTAGGTTTTGACTTATTTCCATATTTATCAAACTATGCAGAAGAAGCAAAATTCATCAAATAAACAGATATCTGTGGCTATAATTGCAGCCTGCACTGAGCATGTAGGAAGAAAATATGAGGGTCCAAATTTCATTATGTAGAACATAATAAACATCTGAATAATTAAACTGTGTGTAAATCACTCGCTTGGCAGTAGTAAGAATAGAGAAGAGACACCTTAGTTTGATCAGAAAAAATACCATATTTCTAAACATATTTTAAAAAAATATGTTCTAAACATAATTCAGTCAGCAGTGAGTAGAAAAACAAGAACCAAAGCCTTAAATTTGCAGCTTGTTATCAGGTGAGGGAGGATGCCATGTACATTTAGAAACATTTTTTCATTAATAGTAAAATATGCTTAGCTCTCCCTTTTGCATGTGTATTGAAAACATGTTGCAAGCAAACTAGAGGATGCAAACTCTTACATTGAAATGGCAAGTTCAATTAAGACATGCAGGCAGCTTTGACAAACTGCCTGAAATCAAAGGTTTGAAAATGGTATAATTGCTAAAGCAGAAGCTTTGTCAAATTTAACTGCGAGTTCATTTTTTTGCTTAGATATCTTCTCTTAGGTCCCAGTTAGAAGGAATACTGGAACATTTATTTATTAAATATTTTCCAGTTCTAATTCTAAGAATAATTTCTAATTTTCTGTATTTGCTCTGAAGTAGTACTATGATTTATTTCTATTACATGCAATTTGAAGTATGGTAATTTTAGTTCCATAAATATTTCAAGGAAATTATATTCCATATAGAAATTTGCAAAATTGTTCCAAGCTAAAAATAAAATTTTGTAAATTTTGTGTAAAATTTTACTGATGTGAAAGCAAAAGATAGGAACATATAGAAGATTCATGCTGATTTGCACTTAAAATAAAAAAAAACCCAAACACCTCACAACCCAAGCCTGTTATTCTCCCCGTCTTGTCAGATAGATGCAGTGTGTATTACACTCAAGCAAACTTACATCTACTTACTCCAGAACAAAGCTGGATTTTTAATTGAGTTTTAAAAAATGGATTTTTAATTGCTACTTTGATTAGAATTTGTGGGTACATAAAATCTTTTTAATTTGCTGGAAAACTTCTTGAAAAAGCATTTTGTTATTTAGATATTTTTTATTTTTAATGCTGTTTACAGGAAGTGAAGAGCTATTCTACTATAAATGCATCTTTTGTAGACACTACAGTTGCTTCTTGAAAACTTGTTTTATTAATTTATTTGGTCTACCCTACTGAGTATACAAATAGTAAGCGAGTAGGAGAATGATTGCAACTCAGATAAGGAAGAGATACAGAACTTAAAAAAAATGTTTTAAATGAACATCAACAAAAAGGATTTAAGCCTGTGCAAACAAGAGAAAGGAAAGCTAATAAAAATAGCTGGAGGTTAATTCATGTACATTTCATTACATGAATGTAATGAAATTCATGCCAAATTTTAATCTACCCCCATCAGCCAATCCAATTTATGCATGCTGTAAGAGAAGCAGGAGATGTGCTGATTGAGCAAAACATATCTATTCTTGAGGAGGGAAGAATGGAAACATGTGCCTCCGTGCTTTTCTTAAATTGAGACCTATCTGACAACCTCCCTATACAACTACCATTCAGCAGAAAAGTCTAAAGGACCTTGCATGATGCTGAAAGTCTGGATAAAAGCAAATGTAGCTCTCATTCTTAAATAAAGGAGGAATAATCATGCAACGAGCATCCATTACCTCTAACATCACTTTCAGCTAAGGTACTGCAAAACCTTTGACAAGAAGTAACGTTACGATGAGCAGCTTAGGTGTGGTTAAGCTTAGCTTGCCATATTAGGGACCATAATCTGCTATTACATCTGTAGCACCCTACTTGTGTGTGGCGCTTAGCAAACATGTCAGACTCTGGGGCACATGAGGATGACAAGGAAAACAGGAAAGTCAGAATGATGAGAAAAAAACCCAAAGCATGCTCTTGAAATCAGGTTAGTGTACTTATCTGTCAGGGTGGTAACTTTCTACAAGGAATGTAGATAGGGTGACAAGACTATAAAGGATAAAACTTGCTTCAGTGTGTTTTCCCATTGGATTAATTGTGTGGGCTCTCCTATCCCTTACTGCTTAGTCTTCTCTGGTAGGGTAGAAAGCCACTGGTTGGAGGTACCAAGAGATTCATATTCTGACTGGGAGAGTCTCAATTAGGCAATGAATTTGTTTATATAGAAAATTAAGAGAAAGGATGGAGGTGAGACTTCTTTTCCTTACTAAGCATGTCTCTTCTGCTTAGGACTGAAGAATACCAGTAGGAATCAAAGGAGAAGTTTGCACCGCCGCTTAATGTGTTTAACTCAGTACACAAATGGAGGAAAAGAAAAGAGATAAAGAGGAAGGAATGCAAAGATGTTAAAGTGGCAATAACTAATAACCATAAACACAGGAAGTTAGACTTCCAGGAAGCTGATATGCTAAATCACCCTATTGGTATAAAAATAATAAGCCAATATAAATCTTCCACAATAAACAGCATAATAAAGTTGTGTCTTAACATCGCTGGGGATCAAGGACTGATGCCAAGAAATTATCTTCCTAAACCTTGAATTGTTTTTCTCTCTGAGTTACACTGTAAATATTAAAGTGCTATTTTTGACCCATAATCAAAGTTACTGAAAAAAGAACTGTTATGTGGCAGAGGTGAGGAAAGCCAGCTGTCCTGTATTGGTCACAGTCACCACTGGTCAAAATATCTCATGCTCACAATTTCTGGACTGAGATTGGCGATCTGAAGGAAATGTGGAAAGCATGATATTAATGCCTGGGAATAAGAGAAGAGTAAAGGAGCAGAGAGAGAGCAGAAAGAGCTCAGATAATACGTCTGTGCTCAGCAAAGGCAGCATACAGGAGAAAGGATAACATCCTCTTGCTTGAAGAGAAGCACATTATATAGAAATGCATTCAGGTTTACCGGCTCTCTCATCTGTTTTGAGTCTCTTCTTCCACTACTATCCTCCCCAAGGGCTCACTTTTGCATGGAAAGTATTGCATCGATGGCTGCGATACAGAGGAAATGGAGATCCACATCTCATATTTCTGAGACCTGGTTACAATTTGGTTGCAATGCACAAAGTGGCCAACTGTGTAGCTGACTTTATTAGACTATCCAGGTGTTTCCTGTACTTCCAGGGAAGGATCAAAGTTTGTAGTTACAAGGGTGTATAGACTATCAGAGTGTATGAAATATATCACAAATGTATTCATTGAAACTCTGTCAGAGCTACTGTTGGAACTGTACTATTAGCCTTAGAGACTTCAACATCCATATGAGCATCAAACCAGATGAGGCAACATCTGTTTTCCTGGTAAAGCTGAGCTCCCTAGATTTTACCCAGCCACTTGACAGGCATTCATAGGGCAGGAAAAAATATTTGATTTTCATTTGCATATGGTCTAGTTGTCAGAAATACAAAGGGACCTTTTTTGTTTGGTTTGACCATTTTCAACTAAATTTAAATGTGAGAGCTATTCTTCCATGCCTAATTTAAGCAGTATCTTCAAGGTCAGCTAGGAGTTATTATTTCTATTTTTTTTCCTTCACTGAAGTATAAACTTTATCTTCCTGGCTTATTGTTAGTGAAGACAACCAAATTTTCTGGGTTGTGGATAATATGGCAATCAATTGTATCCTGATCTCTGTCCTTGAAAATAAGCCTGTTCAGTGGTTGAAGTTCACAGTCTCTGACTTGGGAAAATTAGCTGACATTTTTTGACCTTCATATCTTTATTACCAGAGAGTAATACTGACTGATATTGGGAACGTTTTTTTCCAGTTCTAATGCAATTTATTTTCAATTGTTCCTTTTCTAGGAAGGTTCCTGAAAATGCAATGGTTTATCAGATTTAAGTGTTTAGGCATTAACAATATTTCAAAGAAGTTCCCCCCACTTTTCAGTAGACACCTTCTATTTGTTTTTCTATTGGCAATGATAATATGAAGATGTTATTTACATTTTCTTACTGTAGTGCTACATTCTTATTGTATTTTAGGGTGTATTAAACTGTTCAGTTACTTGATATGCTCAAAATTGGAATTGTTAGCATTATTAATTGCTATTTCTGGTCAGCTTACCCAAGATGATTTATTTCCAGCTATTCAAAGGTTTTAGTTGTGCTTCATACTGTATCTATTTTTATTAAGAACTCAGCCTACAAAATGTTGCTTCTGATATTCGTGATACTGTAGACCTTTTTTCCTCAGCAGTGGATTCTTTGGATTTTTAATCTGAAAATCACTTCAGAAGTCGGGTAAACACTCATGGGTCAACACCTGACTTTTGCTGTCTTTGCCACATAGTTCCTGTTCTACTGACTTTGAACTTGATGGTTTTGAGACCCGCTGAACTGTAGCACATAGTAACAAGGCACTCACAGAACATAATGCCAATATCAGTAGTGACAGAGGCTTAATAAAGGGTGGTTTTGATAGTAAAAACTGCATACATTCATAAAAATATTTTTTGCACAAAAATGACAGCCATTTACCATCATCACTCTTAGTGGGCCCTATTTTGATACTATTCATTATTCTGCTTGAGGTAATAAGACAGAAGCAAAATAAAGTGAACTAGACAGTACTGAAAAGCTTCTCTTGCTTTGTACAGAGTGATGCAAAGGACATTTAATGATGTTTTACACACAGAGCTGTTGTTTGCTTAGTGTGGATCAATCCGTGAATAGCATAGAACTGAATAGGCTCTTCCAGGACTTTTGGTTTAAGAGCTGCAGCGAGGCAGGAAAGAGCCCTCTGAATGCAGCAGCACTCTGGCAGCATCAGTGAACGGCTGCTTGGTCCCTCAAGACAGGGCCCTGCAGAGCTCTTCTCATCCACAGGACATGGTGCCACAGAAACAAGAGCACAGAAACTTGTTCTGGAGGCCTCCAAGTGCTCAGTCCTATTTGACTCTCAATTTTAGCTTGCTTGGTGGCTTTTCATGTGCTAACTTTTGATTATGTTCATGTTTGACATGTCAAATAAGACTGCCCACAGTTGCTTTAAATTTATGTGACTGCTTGTTGAGAACTTCCTCAGATTTTTGTTGGGAAGAGAGGCATATATGCTTCAATGACTTTCCTATCATGGGTGTCAGTCAAAGCTTCACTTCCCTCTGTAGGTTAATCACTTATAGCACAAGACAGTGATACTTTTTGGAAAGCTGGTGCTACACTCGTTGTGTTAGCGGTTTAGTGGAGAGAGACAAGGAGGATTCTCCAAGTCAAGGAAAACTTCTAAGTGGTTACTGTTGAAGACCATTGTCATGTCTCAGTGCACCATACTTCAAACTTAAATGAGTCTTTTCTGAATGTTTTATAGTGGTAAGTACATCTACATCTATCCACACCCTGAGTCCCTTTCACAGCTTTAGTTACAGTGAGGTTGTAGAAGAACTGAGATTAGGCTCAAAACTTTGCTAATGGTATCTTTTGTAATTTAGCTGGCATTTACACAAAATACACTATTTTAATTATATTAATTCCTACAAAATGTAGTTAATAAAACACATGCCACTTGGAAGTTTTTCCCTGGAGCACTTTTAGCAGACTTAAGCTGTTAGAAGTGAAGCAGAGGGAATTGGGGAATTCTAAATGGAAACTCAGCGCTGCTTCTTCTCTGGAGAATGGGTATCACATTGTGTTGACATTACTTATTTGAGTATATGAAAGGCACTTTGGGTATTTAAGGGGTTTTATAAACATTATAGTAAAGTTCTCATTACCTCTATTTATACAGTACCATGCTACAGGCAAATACTGTCACCACTGGATGTTAGTTTCTTAATGGTATCAACTGTATGCTGCTAGCTAGTACAAGGATGGTCCAGAAAAAGGAAAATGGATGAATACCATGTGGTACTGACAAATACAGCATGCAGTATGAGACCAAGCTATAAAGAGGCAGCATAATCCACTTAACTATGTTTGGGACTGGGAGTGTTGGCATCCTTACTCTCTTTAACTTTCTGTGACAAAATGCATACCTCCTGGTTCATTTTCTCTGGCTGTAAAATGGGAATTGTAACAGGCTGAAGTTGGCTTTTCATGTCCTACTCACTTTATCACAGTGGGAGGAGGGTAAGTGTATTTGGAAGTTTTCCAGTTCCCTGGTGTGGAGCTATAGCAAGGCTGAATTGGTGGAGAAGGGATGATAGTACCCCTAGTCTTCATTAGCTGCTTATGCCACCACAAGAGGGATGCAAATTTTGGGCTGTGTTTGTGTGGAGGAGTGAGGACGGAGTGAGAGCTGTATGTGCCCAGTAGCTCTACTCAAAACTGTGAGCGCTGAACTCTGTGGAGAAGTGATCTGCCTCACAAATCCCAAAGAGGCAATAAGTGATAAAATTAATATAATCTAATTTCAATACAAAAGGAAAAGGCCCAGGTCTGCACAACGGCAAAAGCTGGGTGACACTCTGAGGACTGTGTAGAGCAATGCCATGGTGGCTGTGATGGAGGCTGTTGTGCAGGCAGCCCAGGCGGTGGTGGGTGGGAGGGGGCCAAAGATGAGAGTATCACCTGGTGCATAACTCCCAGCTGCTACCACAGGGATTAAATGCTGCATCTCTGACTTTCACAGCAGATACGATAGACTAGGTAGAAACCTATCAATGTATCTTTCAAACGATGCCTCTTCATCTTTGTGTTTCTGCACATAACACCTCTATTGACAGATAGGTGGTAGGAAAAATCCTCTTCTTTGTTAGAACATTTCAGAATTGTCCACTAACTAGTGCCTTCCATTTTGCAAGAAATAGCCAGTGTTAACCGCTTTCGGGAGTAGATTTCTGATCCCAGTAGGATTTGGCAGTTCCTACTCCTTTCCAGAATAATTTAGTGCAGAATCCATACTTGTGAACTCTTACTTCCTCTGTTTTATAATTGTATAGAACATAGAAAAACAATTCAAGGAATGGTTATACTATAAAAAATTATGTCTCCTGAAATGCTGCAGGCCTTCTTTGATATGAGTTCTTGACTGCGATGACATAGGGTTGGTTTGTTTTTATTTTTTTCTCCATTCTTATCATGCTCGGATGTTGCTTACCCCTGCAGCTTGAATACAATGACATAGCTATATAGCCAGTACTGGCACACCCGCATTTTGCCTTGCACCAAATACAGTATTTTTAATGCAAAGTTTTATCCCCAAGATATAATACCATAGTTCTGGTAAATGATAGATTATTGCTTAGGCATTAAGTATCTTCTCTGATGTCCATCACTTGGATGATGACGGACTCTAAATTCTCCAGCGGTTTGCATTGAAGTCCTCTCTCTACCTGCCTTTTCAGTTCATCCTGGATAGCTCTATTACAGATAATCATTAACGGCGTATCTCAATGATTAAGTTAATCTGTTCAAGTTAATCTTGGATTCTGAGCTTTCCACTCCTGTTTGCCATGATAATTCTGTGTGCTTTGCACTTCTACACTTTGCAGTGTACCTTGAAGTTTCAGTGTTGTAAAAGCAATGGTTTTATAGCAACAATCTACAGTGGTATAAGCAAAATGAGATTTGGCATTCTCCTATGAATTAGAAGTTACTATAAATAGAAAGTGTTCAAAAGGTGTTACTTAGTAGTTTGCATTATGCAGTTGTCTATTTAAATAATTTAATTTTGGCATCTAATCTAACTCCCAGTCTCCATCAGAGACTGCGAAGAAACCATATGTGAAAGCATCTGTGAAAATCTTTCTTTTATTTATGACAACATTAAAGAGAGGCTCTGATGTCAGTTACTTAACAATAATAGACGTTCCTTTGCACCTATAGTGCTGGGTTACTTGGGCATATCCCTCTGTGGTATCTTATACCTACTGCTGTTTGCTTCATTATATACAGATGCACAGCAGTGAAGACAGTAATAGTCTTTCTTAATTAAATAAAGCTAAATGTTAATTAGTCAGAAAAATTGATTTATTTTCAGCGCATGAAACTCTTCATTGCGTGCCTGTTCTTCTTAAAGAACAGGTTGGATATTCATTTAGGACTTTACATTTTTTCCTTTATTTCTGCACTGTATTTGGACTCTTGTGGTGGGATCTAATCGTCGTAGAAAAATTATAGGTCTACAGATGTTTTCAAGATGTTACTCTGTCAGTAGCAGATTATCCCCTGTAGCAAAATCTCATTAAAGTGCAATTTACAGAGCTCTGCTGATGTTGCCATCAACCAAAATTAAAGGCATTAATTTTTCAAAGTTCACAGAAGTCCTTACATAAATGATGTAGCAGTTTGCAAGAACAATTTACAGAAGTGTTATTTGCAGAATTAACCTACATTAACAGAACAAATGTTGTAAGGGTATAAGAAAGGATTGGGCAGTGAAATTGCAGCTGTTCATGGTTTGTATTAGGTAGTGGGTGCAAAGAACTGTTGAAACATAACAGCTATTCTTCCTTGATGCAAAGTTGGGTAGGTAAGCTGGAGTCTGAACTTTGTCTGTGAAGAGTTAAGCTTATAATAGAGTGATCACCAGTTGGGGACACCCAGGGAGACCTTAAATTATATTTTGAAACATCTGTACTTGATATCTCTTAAAATATTCCCATTTAGAGAATGAGTTTATGTAGCTCATGTTGTGAGTATGCCTCTTCAATACAGTACCACATGCTTATCCAGGTATTTATTGTCATAGGAGGTCTACATTTTAACTGAGCCTAAAACTTCCGTGTCGAATACACCAGAAAATTTCAGGCTATTAGTGTTTTATGGACAGGTAACAGAACAAACCTCTGTTAAATCAGTGGCAGGAGATAAATGAGTAATTTTCAATATTTAGAGCCATATGCATATGTAATGACCATATTTAGTAAGCAGTCACCTGCCTTTTGCAACCCTCTCAAAACGCTGGCTAATGCAGTTGGCATTGTGAAGCCTCCACAGCCAGAGTTATCTCTTCCACTTTTGTACGTGCTATATTTCAATATCCAGAAATTAACATTCAGCCCATGAGTAATCCCATCCTTTCACCGCAGAGCAATTGAGCATGTGCTTAGAGTTAAAAGTCACCATCTCTCCAGAACTGGAAGCCAACAGAAACATTTTAACTTCAGTACTTACAAGGGACACACTCCCCACTCACACATTGTTCTGGGTATTCATAGAAGTTTTTATGCCACCAGAACAGGCCAATATAATTAAATCAACATTTTTTCTTTTTTTTTTTTTTTGTCTATGGCAAACAGATAGATGTTTAGACACGAGATGGATAAGCTGGGACCGTATTAGGATGCATTCAAGGGAAAGGCCAATGACGGCCCTGGGCTATAGTTACTTCTCTTTACTGTTTTGGGGAAACATTTGTCTTGAATGTTACTTTGGTTTTTAACAGAAATTTTGCCCAAAAGACATCTCTTAATCTGTCACTTTTTTCTAAAATTCTTCCATCTTATCTTCATGAAAGATTCAGACCTTTCAGAGGGTGCTGTTTTGTCTTGTGCAGTCAGTTAATTCAGGCTTCACCCCCTGTATTACCCATGGCTTTCTCAGCCATGAAGTGTAAGGCCCATCCCAAAGGGCAGACGTGAAAAACGTTGTACACTCCATCACCATATGAGAGCTCTGTTGGTTGATCTGTCCTTGTTCTTCTCAGCTGCTCAGAGTTTCCAAGGTGCTCCACAATTTTGTTGGGATTTTAGGTCTTAAATGATCCACATTTTCAGAACAGAAGCTGGATACTGCTTGTTTTTCAATATCTGGCTATTGAATTTTAGAGGCTTAAATGGGACATAAGTGCTGTTGAAAATCTTCCCGAGTACTGAGCTGCCGAAAGAGAAGGCCCTTGCGTTGTGCTGGCACTGCTCTGTTTGTGGCTCCATCATGAACCAGGTCTGGACTGGCTGAAAGAAACAGGGCTGGACATGGGAGCTGGAGGGCCGGCATAAGCTCACTGAAGTGAGCCAAATATAAAACCACAACCCAGCAGACTGCTCATGAGTCACACTTAGCCTTGGCAATTAAACAACATGGATGTTTAAGTTGTCTTTAGCTGCTAGAGAGAAAAAAACTAAGAGCTGGATGAGTTCAAGACCTGAAAACACATAGGCTATCACTGCATCCATGTGTGCCAGCAGAGAGTGCAGGTCTCACCCATGGGGATCAGGGCTGACCCAGGAGCCTTCACCACCCTCAGGTCTGTGCACCCAGAGCAAAGATAGAAGTGACATGTCAAGCTAGATATTATTTTACAACTACTCTTGGGGAGAAATCTAGTGTATTTAGGACTCATGTACTTCTGCCTTTTAGTCCTGGGCTTGCATGGCAGAAAGTCCTTGAGTGTGCAGCAGCCGGAGACTGGACATGCAGCTGGTTGGCATCGGCCAGTGTGTTAAGGAGTACAGAACTTGGAGGGCTCGCAAACTGGGGCCTTGAGATATATGGTTGCAAACACTGTAACAAGGGGCTGACGAATGAAAGCCAGCATAGATGCAACAGTATATGTAAGGCAGAAGTGAAATCAAACTGCATTTATTGCCATTTTATAAATGTCTTATTTGTAGAAGCTACAAAAGCAATTTATTATGGAAAATGATTGCTAGCACTATACCACAATATGTATGCATATACTACATCAGAGGTACAATTGTCTGCTTGTTCCTGATTCAGTGATTCTACAACTGGAATGGACTTGCTCAATAATCCAGGCTGTAGATTTCACCCTGAATTTTGCCTTAAAGTTTTTGATTGAATCAAAGTGTATAATTAAAAAAAATATACATAGAATTGATCACAGTCGTTGGTAACCTGTTTAGGTGTTTGAATGCAACAGTAATGGTGTATTATAAGATTATAAGTATCAGTGACTGCAGCTGATCATAGTTAAATAAAACCAGCCAAATAAAGAAGCAAATACAAAGCCATGTTTTGTTTCATATTGTAGTTTTAATGATGTAGTTAGTGAAGGAGAGAATGCAATCCCTGATTTAAAATTTTTGTATGTCTTTTCCCAAGAGCCATTGTCTTGATTTCTGTTTGTGTCCATAAATACAGTGTCTTGTTTTTCAAACAGCAAATGCATCAAGTTTTCTTCATATTCCAGCTGCCTCTGAGTGATTAGTATAAATCATATTCGCTTTCAATAGGGGTATTTTCACATAATTTGTAAAATTATGCAATGGAAGAATAGTTTGCAAAGGAAGAATATTGTGAAACCACATCTCTTTAGCAATGTATCTGTATTCCGCAATGCATTTCATTATCTGGTTCTTTTGCATGGAAAATGCATGCTAGATATTGGTTGTTGTAGTCATCCTCCTTTTTCTTCCACATATATGATAATGTTTAGGCCTTAAAGAGTTAATACACAAGTCCATTTTAACAACCAGTAAACACGTGTTCCTGATTTGCAGGAAATAAAACAAGTTTTTTCCCATTCCTGTAAGCTGTTCCCCAAGAAGCCTTACCTTTATGTTGCTTTTGCAAAACAGTGTTGTTCAGCTGAAGTTCCTACATTCAAACCAATTTTATTCTTTAAGGAGAGGCAACCTCGCGGCCCCCCCAGGCGCTGCTTTGCCAGCAGCCGGGCCCATATACCTCCATGAGCTCCCAACCTTGTGTGTGGCCAGCCTGAGCTTGGCTCCGAACCCAGGAGTGAGGGTGTTCAAAGGAGGCTGTACAAGATGCTCCCACAGGCTGGGGGCTGCCAGCAGTGCGCTCAGCGAGGCTGTTTTAAGTTACTGCCGTCTGCAGCAACACCCTTGGGACCGCCGCGATAGCTGGGGAGCAGAAGAATGCGATGCTCACAGTCCGTGCCGGCCCCGCTCCCACGGCCGCTCGGAGGCCTCCTCAGCTCCCCGTGGTGCAGGGAGAGTGTCCGGAAGGGTGGCACTGCCTCCTTCCCGGCACCGTCCACTGTGGGAAACCTCCTTGGGGCTGGGCATCCGCTGGTGGGGCTGAGGCTGACCTGGGAGCACACGGGAGGAGAGGAGCTCCTTTTGGTTTCCCAGTTAGCTGGATCCCTATGAAGCTGAAAGATGGCATTTAAAAGTAGTTGGAGATAATGTAGCTAGCGCTGTCAAACTGCACAATACTTATTGTTATGCTTCCCTAGAAAATAAACAGGAACCAATATAAATGTGTTATATTAATATTTAATACACGTTTGGCTATGTAAACCTAGAATGTGTTTTAAAAAGATGGCACAGTGAGGAAAATCGTGAATGTTTTCAAAGACAACTATTCCTCACAGCTTTTGGTAAATGCTTAAACTTAAGCTAACTTCTGCACGACTTCTCAGAAAATGTGAGAACCATATGAATGCCTGTGCCTTATGGAAAGTCATGAAATCTAAAAGCATGAACCGCTGTTCACTATTAACAAGTAAAACCCCATTCTTTCTCTCTATAAGGTCCTGATTAATGGACAAAAACCTTCCTCCTTGTTTTTTCACATTCTTTTTGCAGTTCCTTAAATGTAAGACAGACAATAAATTATTTGCACAGATCCTACTACATACCAGTTCCTATTTGGAGTTGACTGAGAGGCAGAAACAAATATGGGTATTGTGAAAACCACATTGGGTACAAAGACTGCACACGGATTGCCACTTATAGTCAACAGCTGGGAATCATATGGGTCTTTATTAATCTGAATATTAGTGGTTGCCATTTTGTTTCTTTTTTATGGTTTTGACAAAATGGTGGGAGAAAAGGCATGAGGGATTCCTTGCTGATAAGTATGCTCTAAAGACGCACTTCGTGCCAGTTTGCTTGCCCCTTTGTAAAATGGTGTGCTACTTGTATTTTTCTTTTAACAGCCTGAGACTCCGATAATTAGAAAGAGAGAACTGAATTTAGAGCCGTACCAAAAATGGCAGTCCTGATGTGCAGTGCATTAGGAAAGGAGACAAGGGGATAAAGCAGGCAGGAGAATGGAGACAAGAAATTTATGACTGGACATTGCCTAATGAGATGAAAATTCCCTGGGATTTTCAAATAAGCACCACAGAAGAGCAGTAATACCAGTGTTCACCTGCCCAAACCTTCCCACGCTTCAATTTTTAAATAATAACTATGTCTTGTTATGGTAGGACATGGACAGTACTGGGAGGAAGGATGGGACTGTGGTTAAAGTGAGTATTGGATGGAGAAAACCTGACCTCTGATTCTATCTTTGCCAGTTTCAGTCAGTAGTAATTCACTCTCCGTATGCCTCAGTTTCCCTGCTTGTATAAAAATGTTGATTGTATGGCTAGCCACAGGGGATAGCTGAGAGATACATTCCAGTAGATAAAGCCCTTATACATAGTTTGAAGTAAGGTATAGTCTAAGTGCATTGTGTTCTTGCTAGCTGAAATCTTTGCTCATGACAAACAAATTTCTCTGTGACCTCCCTGAGAAGAGCTGCAAAGGTCAAGGCTATTACATTTGGACCATTATTACACTCCAGCTTCAGAAATAAGGAAATAAATCACAGATAATGAGAAAAAGTTTCACAGAGGTTTTTTACAAATGGAGAAGAAACTAAAAGTGGAACATTTTCTTGTTAAAAGGACACTTTCATACACTACTGAACTAACGATAATTTTACTTTATGTTTCTACTGTTTGCAGCTTCTACTGAAAAGAGATGAAAGCTGCTGAGCCTTCCAGATCCCCTTCTTTTTTAACGGGACTGTTTTTTGTGACTATAGGCTTAGACATGATCTGCAAGATTTTAATCCAAACAAAAGGTGGTGAAAAAGAGAGGTGAAAGTGTTTTTTTGGTTTCTATCATCTAGCTCTCTATGCCCTTCTTTTTATGTCATTGTTTTAATAATTTAGCTAAACTGCTGGGAAAACAGACAGTGTTTAAATCAATGTAACAGACTAGTGTGGACACAAGTGTGTTAGCTATAAAGATATTTATTTCAGTATAGCTTTAACGAAAACAAGCAGTAGTGGTATAAATAAGCTCTGTACCGATAACATCCTATTCGCGATACGAGGTGGCAATGATTTTAACTGAACCGTTTTCCCAATTGATTGAATTACATTGGTGCAGAAACTGTAGGAGGCAAGGCCTGGGGGGGAAGGATCTGACGTGAGCAAAAAAGGTGTAGTAGGGTGTATCTTGACTGATTTGCCAGAATGATTCCAAAATAATTGGGAATAATTTTAACAAAGAAGATATTTACCTTTTGAGACAAGTATAATCATTACATATGTTTTTTTTTTTTTTAATATGTAACATGAAGCAATGTTTTGGGATTAGTAGTGTTTCTGTGCTTCAAATTTCTGGTACAAAACCCCATTCTTTTCACTGTGAAAAGATTACAGGATTGCTTTTCCAAGCAGTTAATTAAAAATATATATTATTGTATTTATTCAACAGTTTATGTTGGAAGCAAAAAATATTTCCAGCTATTTGAAACTAGGACTTTTAAGAATAAAATATTTTATATAAAAAGTTAGTATTCTGACTCATTTGCTTGTTAAAGTTTGAGAACTTGTGTTGTATATGTAGAATATAGTGCATCTTTCTCCTTTTGTGCTTCTGTTCCCTGATTATATTCTATTTATCATATCAGAGGAGTCTGGGAGTAACTTTGTAAGTGAGGAATAAGAAACATTGCATTTCTTATTATAGATAAAATCCTGCCCAAGCCATAATAAGATGAAAGCTTGGAATATACCATGTACACTATAAAGTTATTTGAATTTTCTTTTCAAAGGACAAGATTTAGTATAATTGCCCTACATTTTCTGCTGCTTAATATTTTTAATTATATTGATAATGGCCACACAACGGCAAACCATGTTTTAATGCAAACACACCGAATGAGAGAATTAAGGTTGAATGGTCATTGTTAACTATGCCTATCCTCGTTTTTATATGCTTAACTCTGCAGCTTTAATATTGCATTAACTTGGTTTTTACAGAGAACGTTTCGCCCTAAGTATAAGAAAAACGTTGATCTTTTATGTTGTCAGCCAGGGCAGATGCAAATCCTTCTACTTTTTATTGAAGAATTAACCATCTCCCTCTGGAGCACAAATGCCAGCATTACTGGTATAATTTTATTTTTAAGGCTATGGCCTGTAGTAAGCTGCTTGAATGGTATAATATGTTATATTCAAATCTGACTGCTTACGCACTTCGTTCCATAATGCCTTTGAAAACATATCCAAGATGAATACAAGTTATGCATAAAAAAGCTCTTTGTTGCATAGCTCAGAAAATGTGGATTCAATTACTATTAGATTTAAGAAAACCAGGAGCATTTTCGATTAAAAAAATATTTTTATTGAGTTTGTAGTAATAATATCAAGTTACAGTGCAACAAATTCCTTTCCATTAGAAAACTGAACTAAAACAATAACTCTTGAATGGATAGTGAGTGTTTCAATTAATATTATGTCAAATTGTTTTACCATCTGCATATATTTACTAACCCAGGACATCTCAGAAGGCCTGCTCTAAAAATCACCATGTTTATTCAGTTGAAAGCAAATCTGAAGATCCCATTTCATTTTCATGCCATCAGGATATGTTAGAGTAAGTTCCATGTGTTGATGGATCCTTCAAGTTTTATTTATGGAAACAGCATTTGCGTGAGAGATAATAGGCTAAGAATAACCATTACCTCACCTAACTGTTGTCTCCTTAAGGCTTCTAAAAAAGTATTTGAGGTTGGAGAGCAGGCAGCACAGGCGGTGTAAGGAGTCCACCAACTGGTACTGTCTGTGTTAGTTACTGGTAATCCAATCACTTGGGATCAGATGCTCTTGAGACAGATTCTTCTTCTGTAGACAGAGAGATAGTCTTAGAATAGATAGATATAGGGGTATGTGATAGACATGTAATAGATATATAATGGCTATATTAATAATAGATAATGAGTAACAATAGTAATAATAAAAAAATAATAGATGCATAAATAAAGCGTGCCAGGAAAGCGTTGTGCAACAGAGAATAGGCCGACAAGTAAACTTTTTTAAAAAGGTGCTTTTGAATGATAGCCAAGCAAGACAGTTCTTTTTCTTTTTCTCATTGAGCGCTGTTTCTTTTGAGCAATATGTGCCACTGCTTGTCTGATATTTCCAGCCTGGCCCTGTAGCCTGACTGGATGTACTAAGCCAAGCATAGGGAACCTGGCCACAAGCAGTGGCTCGGGCGGTTCACAGTCAAACTCACAGGGGCAGCAGACGCGGGGCAACTGTTTGTGACTTGGATGGGGAAGGGGGTGGGATGGAGCGTATGAGAGGGAGGAGGGGAGGAGCAATGGGCATTTGGCGAGCAGGGAAAGGGGAATCTGTGTGTCTGCCCAAACATGACAGCAGTAGATCCCCTTGTATAAGATCTATAGGGTATTTATAAGGACCTTGAAATTCTCCTTTTAGTTGCCATCCTACATTTCTCCATTAAAAAATACAGTGCTAGAGGAAAGGATGTTTTCACACCTTAGTTCTTGCTTTCTTTCCTTATGAACATCACTCTTTCTACTTCCACACTCAGGTTGTGAGATCCCATGAAACATGAGAGCTCTTAGCAGCACCTTGTGCATGCTTGGGGCCAAACAGAAGTCTGTTTTGCTGCTACAATGCCTCTGTTCAGGGAAAAACAAAAAGCATGCTTTCCCCAGGAATGCTGATGGAAACTTTAAAAATTGCTGAAGGTTTGGGAAGGAATTTGACTTTTTCCTGACATTGTTTTTTGACTCCAAAACAAAGTCTGCTTAATTTTTAGTTCTTGTGTTTTTCTTTATAAAATTAAAATTATTTGAAGGGAAACAAAAAGCTTCCCAAGAATTTTTGATAGTTGATCACATTAGATTCTTGGGCAGCTTTATGTAAATAATTTGTAGGATAAATCTGACGCTTTCTTTAGAGGGCAAGAAAGCAGACTTCACAGGTTATTTAATAAATAACCAAAGGACTGAGATAGAAATAGGAAGACTTTTTGCTTTCTGGAGACCTGTGTCACCAATTACACTGACCAGGTGATAACGGAAAGTGGTGGCGGGATGCAATATTTAGGCTTGCTCAAAACATGCCTGCTTCATCTGTGCTTCAAACTTCTGTGCTTCGCTACAGGGAGTCTTTTATGTGTGAGAGAGGTAAAGACCAAACCGTGTAGCAGGCCAAGCATGGGCATAAGAAGGCCATTAAACCACATGGATTTCCTTTAGGGAATCATTTCTCCCGCTCGAAGGAAAGGTTGGATGTTAACAGCTTCCATTACCATTTCATAGGCAGGTGGAAGGTGATTACCAACCATCCTAGATAGAGGCAGAGAGATTGAAGGTAATTTAATACAAATGTGGTGGTGTATATGTGTGCCATTGTATGGGCATGAATAAGATCTAAATATTCACTGGTATACAAATGTTTCCTGATATTTGTAAGGAAGACACATAAAGAGAAACTGAGACTTTCACTGGGAGGGCAGTAGCATCCAAAAAGACAGGAACAATGAAATGATCTACTAATTAGTAAGAACTTTTAATTTAACAGTACTACAAATTATTATGAATATTTTTTGTAAGTACATGGCTAAATTAACTGGAAATGACAGCTGGACAAAGGATTTAATTTCTACCTATCTGCACAATTTTCTTGGTTTGTGGTCTCTGCCAGTAATAACACTTCCATGGTTGCATTTGGGCTTGCTTTGACCAACATTGGCAGAGGGTCCACTGACTCTAACCAAAGTTACATGAGATGCAAAATGTGTCCTTGCCTGTGTACAGCCTCCTACTTAGGAAAACACTTGATGTGAATCAAATTTATACAAAGGATTTCCCTGAGCCTGCACTGGAGGACTGAAGCCCAGACTCCTTTTGCAGGTCTATAATATGGGTGTACCATTTTGCATTTATGAAATATATGAACACAAATCTCTCTGGAATTTGGGTAATCCCCCAGTCTGTGCCTGTAGTTCAGTCTTAACACAAATTCCATGTGCTGATATACTTGTAAAAATCTTTGGAACTTAGTAGTTCTAAACCTGAGATGCTTCTCTGAAGAGCGTAGCTGTACAGCAAAAGACAACTTCAGGCCTTCAGCTGGTCTTGTATTTCTGAGCCAAAAAACCTCTTTCTGGTGACTAAAGTGCAGAATCTACTAAATTCAATGGGAATTTTGCTAGTAACAAATAAATCAGGCATACTTCTTTAGGATAAAGATTTCACTGCTAGTTTTTGAAAATATGTTATCATTAATATATCTCTATAGAAAGACAGTGAATAGTTTAAAGGTTTCCTAAAAGACAGAATAAATGAGGCCAAATCCTCACTCAGTGCAGTTACCCTTAGCAAGGTGCAATAGAAGAAAAAGTCCAGAAAACATTCTGTTTAAAGGACTCTTTTCAAAGATTGCTCCGCACAGCAGGTGCTTGTACCCACCTAGCACACTAAGACTGGGAGAGAAAAAAAAAGCACTGTACCAGCATGGTCAAACATCTGAAGATTAGGAGATGACAGTATTATGTTTGTCTGGGCATTTTAAGTCAGTGAACGATGGCACAAATGATATGCTCCTGCCTAATTTTGCATGAAGCAGGACCGCTGCCTCATCCAGTCCCTGGGATGGAGGGCATTCGGTAGAGTGCTGCTGAAGGGCTTCTTCCTGTGCTGCTCAGGGCATGTGCATGCTGTACCCCATTCAAACCCTCCTCAGAGGACACTGTTCATTGTTTAATGGCCTTATAAGGAGAAACAGTGAGCAGTTTTAATGACATATACTGGCTTATAATTGTTTCTTCTTAAACAGTAAACAAATTCTCTTAACTTACTTCAAAAGCAGTAGGTCAGAACCAGAGAAAAAATATGAAGTTAAACCACTGGAACACATGTGCAATGCCAAAGGCTGGGCATACCACTTTTATCTGCCTCCTTTTCATTTACTTAACCTTTTGGAAATGCTCTTCTGTTGCACCTTTAACACACATTTACATGGATGTGTAAACAAGAACCCCCTCCTAAACAAGAGAGCTCATTAAAAGAGAATGGTGTGCTTATCTGGTGCTGCTTCAAAATAGGAGAACTATCTTACCTCAGGTTTCGAGGGTGTGGGTACCACAAACCTCTTTCAGAGCATCATTAACATACTCTAAACTGTTATCCAAAACAACATCCCCTGCAGTGGCTCCGTGGGTCAGGGCTTCAAGGTATGCCACTCCACATGAGCACTTCAAGAGATGTGGTCCCCTAGCTGGAGATCAAACAACGTTTCCTCCACATGGAGAATTAAACCAACAGATGAGGGTGCCTTTATCAAACTGTGTTTGATAATGAAGGCTTCAAAAAGCTAGGTGGGTCAAAATGTCAGTGTTTTTCTTTTGGTCTGTTCAGGTTCTGTATTGCCATACAAATTATAGAGGAAAAGGCTCAGAATGAGAGACGTCTGTTATTTCCCTTGGGAACTATTTAATTATTGGCAAGAACTTCTCATCTGTATATTTCCCCCCCGCCCCGATTTCTTGTAATTTTTCCAAGTGGAGTAATCTGAAACAGTTCTTGTCTTTCTGTCTTTTTATCTACCAGTGTCTTCATTCCCTACCCATAAACTGATATCAACAGATCTGTGGACAATTCCTGAAGGAAAGTAATGTCTCTGGTATTGATTTTTTAATTAATTAATAGAAAAAAAATTAATACAACTCTTCCAAACATTCTGTCACCATAAGGCTAGCTTAGGTCAAGTCATATGATGATTTGAGTATGTGTGCAATAAGAATTATAACATGAATGCCTGCTGCTTTTTTAAAATGACGTATGCAAAAACTGGTGTCCATTATGCAAAAACTGGTGTCCGTTATCGCATGGTATTGGATAGACCATGAAGCTGCTCTGCAGAATGTAAAAAGCATGTAAACAATCAGAAAAGGGAATTTGGAAATGAAGGGAAGTGAGCAAAGAATACCAGCTGATGAATAAAACATCTCCCAAAGTTCAGAAAAGTCAGCTGCTCTATGTTAAAGTGGTTGCCAGGCAACTCATCTTTTTAAAACAAGTACTTCTGTGGCAGATAACTCATAAAGACATTGAAATGGCAAAATTAACTGCTCTTGAACAATTTCTTCGATACATTAGGTTCAAACAGGCTTTCACTCATCATCAGGCATGCATATCTTCTTGTTATAACTTTTTTCCTTGAACAAATACATGTGTTTTGTCCAAAGCACTGAAATTTTAACTCTTTCTTTTCATCTCATTCCCCATGAGGGAACAGCTAGGAACCTCTGCCTTAAATCTGGGCATTGATATAAATCTAGTTTGGATGAAATAAGGGAGCTCATTCTCTATTCTGAAAAATAGGCACTCTTGTTTGGTGGGATTAGAGCACTCGCGTGTAAAGGGGAGCTTGGTTGCAGTCCACCAAATAGTTTCCATGAGACAGACTGAAGCTGCAGACAGGGAGAGGCTCCAGTAGTAGATTGTCAAAAAAACTTCAGGAAAAAAGCAGGCAGGTCCTGGCGGTTCTTGCTGTGGAGAGGAGGATAAAGCAGTAACTGGAGGGGAAAACTGATCATATGGAATAATTTATTTGACTTTTTTCCTTGCCAGTTTTTAACTGAACAAAGTTGTGTTGTTTTGTGTTTTTTTTTTTTTTTAACTATTGTGTTCATTATTCATGATTGCTCAATGAGCACTTTAGTGAAATGCAGAGCACAAAGGATGTTTGCAAGCTGATCATAATGCCTGGATTTTCAGCACTTTGCTACTTGCTATTTATCATTTGTAATTGATCACCCTGCATAGTAAGATACTCTTTCTGTTTCCAGATTGGATAGCTGAAAGTTTTACAGATGAGAAAAGGAAAACTGAAAAAGTTTCCAAGAACTTTCACAAGATTATTGTTTTCTGTTGAATGCAACCAAAAAATATATTTACTGAAGTAGAAGACAAATAATAAACCAGCTTTTAGCAATTTCAAAGCAAATCTGTAACATTTCAAAACCTGTTTAGCAATGCTTGCAAATTCTTTCTGGAGTGTCAGCTCAGCTCTGCCACTCAGAAAACGCCTGGGCTAACCCACCTCTCTGAAAGACCAGTGCAGGCTTGTGCTCCTTTCCTGGCTATTTGATTACTGCCAGCAATGGCACAACAAGCAAAGGGAAAATCCTCAGTGTTTGAATTTACCATTGTCCTCCTGAGTTGCCTTCTAGCGGCGATTCAGCCATGACTATTATTCGCCCAGTCAAATTCAGTAAAACAAAAAGATATCACCCAAATGACAGAGCAAAGTACATTTTCAGTAAAAACTACAAATGTACCAAACAAAATAATGGTTATTCAGATACCAATTAATGTTGTGTTGAAGATTTTTGTCAGTAGCTCACAGTCAGTCCTTTACAGTGCTGTTGCAGGGACATGTGGCTGATGTTAGGAGACCAACTTTTCACTTTGCAGCCTGTTGCACTGCTGGGGCGTCGCATGCCCAGCACCTGCACCAACCTCAACACAGCACCTATGGCACCGACATCAGCCCTCAGCAGCAAGCCAGCCCCTGGCTTTCCATCAGAACATACCTTTGTTATTCTGACTTGGTTATGGAATAATTTTACAAAAAATATCTTAGGGAAAGAGATCAGCTTGAAAGTTGGGTAATGTTTTAATACAGTATACTTTTCATGTTGAAAATGTGCAGTGATTTTTAAGGTCTGTTGACCTCAGCCAGTCATACAATCCCATTGAATTAATTAATTAAGGCACAGATTAATTTAGCTCCCATTTAGATGACAGCTTGTTAAACAAGTATTTCTTATTGGATTTTTGTTTACTCTTTACCTGACTCTCTGAACTTTAACTATTTTCACTTCTGTGATCAAAATTTCCTCCTGGGCTCTGCAGTCACACAAAGTGAGCACTGTGGTATCAGCACTCACATCTGCCTGATTCCTGTCCGTAGTGCCACAGAGAGTACCCTGTTGCTGCTGCAGAGGCCATGGCTACTCCTCCAAAAATGAGAGCTTTGCAGCCACCCAAGGCACATGGTCCAGCCACGGTCCTGGGCTCTGCTTGCACGTGTCTCTGGCTGCTCATCTTGCCCACGTCTCGCCCAAGTGATTCGATACAGAGAGGTGAGCAAACTGCCCTGCCGCACCGTGGCACAGGGGAATTCGTATGCGTGGGGACAGGTAAAGTGATGTCCTGTGCAATGCAGTCAGTGCCACGGTGTCTGCTTCCCACAGCTGCTGTCAGCTGGGCAAATGATGGGTTAGGATGCTACTAACAACACCACTTTAATATACAGCTAATATGACATTTCCTCCTTCCTGTGTATATAAACATATATGTGCATGTTAAATTAATGTACCTAATTACTTAGACTGCATGATACAGATACTTATTTCTGTTTGTAGTAAATTTGTGTTCGGAAACACAAATAGTTAACAAGCCTATTTAGGTATTCAAAATATACAAGATGTGAAACTTTGGAGTAAGAGGTGGTGTTGTGGGAGCTGCAGCCTATTACTCAACTCCTGGGGTCAGACCAGCAGCAGCTGTAAAAATCAATAAGGCTTACAAAGATGAAAAAAATTTTAAAAAAGAAACATTGACAGATATTCCACATATTCCACAAAGCCACTCTTGATGAGGCTGAGCCTGCTAACGCCAAAGACAGGGGAATTTTTACCAGTTACTCTAACAGCCTTGGGCCAGCATCAGGAACTTGCAGGATTCTTTGGGCAAAGTTTTGCAAAGTCCAGTCTCCTGATGGGTCCAAAACCTGTCTGGGTACCACAGCGCTGGAGCACGCTGAGGCAGTGTGTCTGACTGTCATTCCTCCCTGTGCTTCATTGATGGTTTTGATGAAGCAGAGTCCAAGGTTTGGGTTTTTTTTTTTTTTTTCCTTTTTCCTTTTTTATTTTTTCGGGACCTTTCAGTGTATTAAACAATACACAAAACCTGCTGGTCTTGCAAGTAAAACCCAGGTATGCAGGTATTAATATCACAGACTTGAGAGATCTTCATACAATATGTTAGTGGGATAAGCTTTTAATATACATAGGAAACTTTCTCAATAGTATTCCAAATGCTGGAAATAACCTAAATCTTCTGATACCCTCACAAATCTTCCTTTCTTTCTTACCCTTCTATACCCTGTACCTGTCTGACTTGAAGTCATATCAGATTTAGCCACAAAGATAGCTGTAATCTGTGCCTTTTTAAGGCCCAAAGGAACTATTCACAGCAGAAAGTATCTAGTGTTGGAAGGTGCCTTCCTGTAGAAAGAGAGTCAGAGGCAACAAAGCAGGAAAAATTTTGGGCCCTGCTTTAAGTAGTGTACTTAAAAATAAATCCTGGTTAAACACAATTTTTTTCTTATAGAGTAAATGACTTTGTACCAGTCTGCTGACTTTTAAGATTTTTTTTTCATGTGTTTAAAATGGTCAACAGAGTACACTTGCCAAGCCCAAGCATTCAAGAATGTGTCAAGCCCCTGAACAAAGATGAGCATAATAAATAAATAAAAAAAGAGAGACTGAGTCTTTTTTTATGTGCTGTCTCTTTTCATCTGCTTTATTGTTCATGCTTACTAGATTTTCTCTGCAGTCGGGAGGGTTAGAAATTGAGGAACTGAGTTTTTGCATAATGACATGATTCCAGGAGAGGCACTTTTAGGAAAAATGACCAAATGTCACAGACAGTTGACAAGCATGCCAAGACTGACAGCCATGAGACTGCACTGTCAGTTTCTGGGTATGGACTTCCAGTTTTGGTCAAAGATATGAACATAAATACAGTATTTCATTATTATGGAGTAGTATTTATTTATTAACTCATTCCATCGAAGAAATATTATACTCAACTTACACTTTGGAAGTGTCTTCAAACCATTTGCTGTCATACGGTTTGCAACACTTTTTATGGCCTCTGTAATTTACAGGAAAGTAATTTAAAATATACACCTTGATTAGATCTACATTAGTCTTATATTTTTTATGTCAAATTATGTTAAAATGGAAATAATGATTAATTTTGCAATAGGAAATTTCATCGAGTTATAATAATTTCAGTCTTATCTCTTTGAGCTGCATGTTTCTCCTATTGCTTTAAAACTAATTTAGGCCACATTATATACAAAATTAAATCTTACTTTTATAGCTACACCCTTGGGGTTCAATGAAAAGGCTTTATGAGCTAGAAATTAAAAGTACTGGTTGAAAATACTATTACATTATACAGGCTATTATTAAGGCAATTTACAAAGTTGGTATTAAAACTATGCACATTTTTCATTGTTAGCACCCATATATTCAGCAAGCCCATGGGACCATTTGGTATATAATCTGGCAAATAAAATCAACTGAAAGGTAAACAGTAAGTCCACAGCATTTTTTGACAGGGAAAATTACACTATAAGAATTGTAAAGCTGATTTAGCCCAGGATTGTTATGAATTTAGGAGACACACCATGTTTGTAACACGTAAAAATACATTTGAAACTCTACATTCCACATATATTCGAGGACATAGAGAAATAAGAGTTGGCTTTCTCATAAAGAAAACAAATATTTTATATTCCATGAAATCCAATTTGGTGTAAGTCTCATTTTGCATCTTAAATGTGTAGTTTTTCTTCACAGTTGATTTTTGGCTCCTATGTACATATTTCCACAATTTGAGGCTAGATAATTGCTTCTTTCCACTTGGACCCTAGGTGACATAATACATCGTTTAATGCTTCGATATTTCTGAACAGTGGTGTAAAAAAATCTTGTAATATGATTTATGGGAAGTATAAGAAAAAGAAATGGTCTTTTAATTTCAAGGATGCTTAAAGAACAGAGACCACTAAGCAGCAGGGCAGAATATCAAACATTTGCCCTAGATGACAATACTGAGCAAGAACCAAATGAGCATGCAGTTGTCCTTTAATGTTATATATTTACATGCTCCATGTTAGAGCATCCTAGCTCTTATATCAAGATGGGATATGCTTGATTGTATTTAAAACAGAAAGGGAGAAGATATCTTTTTCCTCTTTCAAAGATAAAACCGTTGAAATAACAGAAATGTTTTGGCAAGAAAGATGCCACCAGGACTGCTTGGTTGCAATGTGAGCATTGGGAAGAGCTGGAAGGAAGGAGCATTGCTGCAGAAATGTCTCTGCTCGCTCGCTTGCTACTCTGTGGCCACAGGAATCTTGTTGGTAAGGCCAGACTGGCATTGCTGTGACTAAAGTTTTCCCATCTACTTCCACTCTAATTTTACAGCAAGCTGCTTGACATTATCACACTGCTGATGGAGTCAGAGGACAAGAAAGTGCATTCTCCCCTTGGCTCCTAGGACTAGGTTTTAGTTAGCTTTTGGCAGTAAGTTGAGGTGACCAGGGCTTTTGGGGTTTAACTATGTTGTCCCAAGGTTTAGGCTTGTGATTTATTTGCAGCATCATTTCTTGCAGGGGAGTCTGAGAAAATACAGGATTTGCTTTCCCAAGACTTTTTGTAAGGGCTGATGTTTAAGGTGGCAGATTTTAACCAGGTTAGGAGAGTACAAGGATGCTCAACCTGCCACTGTAAGTTCAGTGGGGAGCTGGGATATTAATTAGAAACCTCTACAAATTCTGGGGAAAACAGCAAAATTCTTCTTACCTCTACCCTTTTTGGAAACCTGGTGGCTCAGGAGCTGTCTGGGAAGGAAGAGCTCATGTAAATATGCTGCCTGGCCATGGGCATTCAGCTTTCAGGGGGTGCTGTGAAAGCGCTCAAAGACAGTGATCCTTTCCTTGGGTACTCAGCAGCCGGCCTCTGCAGGAAAAGTATGGATTAGGTGTCAAAGGTGACCAGCACACTGTATAATCAAGCCGATAATATGTGCTGTGTTACTGAGCAAAAGAAATCTTGGCTGTTCCTGTTGTGTTGGGATAGAGGGAATTCCATGCGGTAGTATTGCATGCAGCTGTTGTGAGCCAAACTGCATTGCTGGTCTGTACCGGGGCGGGGGGCACAGAAACACCTGAAAACATTTGACTTTGTTTACGTGAGTGATAAATAGCCCTTTAAATGAAATAACCCGTTTGCAAGTTTTAACATGTTCATGTTTTCTTCATGTTACAAGAACCGTTTGACAAGGAACAAAATTTTATTTGCCTAACCAAAACTCCTCTAACCACTCAACTTCATTCCAGTTGCTAACTACAGGGATATGATTTATAGAAACGAAAGCAGCCCAATAAAAAGGGAATAAATGTGATATTGTATTTAATTTTGGCAGTCTCCATTATCCTCTTACCGTCCCTTAAAGAAGCTTCTTACAGCATAATGCAAACATTGCTATTATTAGATACTCATATTTTATGGCCTTGGAAAATGTTTATATATAATTAATTTGATTATGGATAAAGTAATTCAATTTTATATTGCCTACGCTAATTTATTAAATACTGTAAAAGATAATAGATCAAGTGCAAAGGAAAATGGAAGAAATTATTTGTACTCAGAAAACTATCAAGCATGTTTAACATGTTTATACAGAGAAAAAAAAGAAGACATTATGTAATACATCAATCAACTCACAGAGATTACATTTCAAAGCCTTTTTATATTGAACAAATGGAGCTTGATTTCTAGTCTTTTAGAAGTATCTGAATTTACAATACTATAAATTTATAAATAATGCATTTTATTTTTGTTGCTATTGTTATTATGGCCTGAGGATCAAAGCCTTAAATTAGGCATCTGAATTAAATATAACCCCCCTAAGAACAGATAATCACCAAAGCAAATTCTATTTATATATCTTTTCAGATTTAAATAGCTGAATTATTAAAAAAAAATATTTAAAATGAAGAAAACAAAATTTAGGGAGGGTAAGAGAACTTATGGGACACGTCAAACCACAGTACAATCCAGGAAACCCTTACACATGCGTAACTTCCCCAGTGAGTGGCTTTCTTCACGTGAAAGGGGCTGCTTCTTCAAAGAATGTTACCTATACACTGATTTCAGAAATTTGTTTTACTTAGATATGATATAATAGTTGTTTTATAAATAAAAATGCATGGATCCAATCAGATTTCTTACTAAACGATATTTTTTCAGTAAGACTGATGAAAGCTCATCTGGATAGATGCAGGGATCTCTTTGTGTTTAGTTTTGAATGACAGAGATCTACTCATCTAATTTTTCTCTTATAAAATTGTGTGTCTTTCATATCCTTATACTGAACTGTATCTTACTTCAATCACTTTCCCAGCAATTTTAGCAAAAATACATCAGGTTCTTCTTAAATTTTGCAGAATTTTGCAGAAATACAAAATATTATATGTGTGAACTAAAGCTTCATAGGGGATTGTTTTAGATTTTGATGTTGGTGGTTTTCAGGGAAAAGTCCCTATGTTCTGCCTTCCCCCACTCCCTTTAATTGTTTTTTTATTTTATTCTAAGGCAACCATATTTGTAACAATCTTTGATCCCAACTCTATGAACATGTACACCTTTACAAATACGAAGAATCACGATAATCAGAAGTCACCCACATAATTGTACCTACTTAATTACAGGTTGAGTTGTTATTCACAATAGGGAACACGGTATTTATAGAATATTCCATGGTGTATAGAGAACACAAAATTTTTAGTTTGCAAAATCTAAAGGCAAAAATATTCTGCGATCCTTACCAGGAGTTACTTCCTGATATCTTTCAAAGGTGAATTGAACTTTTAAAGGCTAAGCTTTTCTTATGTGAAAGGTTGATATAAATACAGAAAAAAAATATTTCAAACTGATGTCCTGCAGTATCTGTTACAATGTTCTTGTTAAAACAAGATGTTCCTTGCTGGAATGTCACCCCGTTTTAAAGGAGGATTCATTTCAAAGACACTGGTTTTTGTCAGTATGTTTTATTGCCATAATATATTGCATTTGACATATATAAACATCAAATTATGAGATGCTTAGGCCAAGATATGTAACCTTTCTTCTTTTTCAAAGTCTTGATTTTAAAATTCTGAATTATGCTAAGCTGATTTGTTACCTTCGAAGCTTGTCTGACACTCACCTATTTTGAATTGATGGGAATACTATTACATTGAACCATTTCCTGGGGTGCAGGCATATATTTTTTGAAATCTAATCACAATGAGCTCTTTACTACAAGAAACAATACCTAGTTACTGCTGACATCTTACAAAGCAGATATAAAGAACAGAACCTTAAATGTCCATGTAAATTCCATACAGAGAAGCAAGAACAGTTTAACTTTCTCTTATCATGTTTCATAATAGTCTTGCATATACAAATGTGATATAAATCTATTACTGCAATAAAAATGCTCCTTTGCCATTAAAAACTGTAATTAATAATGCATTTGGTAATGATTACTTTTACAGTTATTATTTAATGCAAGCAAAAAATGAACATTATTTTCAAATATGGCCAAGTAGAATTTCCTAAGTCCTTGTTATTTATGATTCTGCTTTCTGAAGGTCAGATTATTTTTCATTCACTTTAATAATTCACTAGGTGTGCTAAATGTTTACTCCATGTCTGAATGACAACCAATCTTATCTTAATTAAATATATCTCCTGACGTTGTTTTAACATATCAGTGAATTCAAATCAGTTAGTAAAATGTTAAGCAAATCAAATTTGTAGTCACTCTCTACTTTGAATATCCACTTCTCTAGTTTCTTCCCACCTGCTGTCATGTGTTAATTTTTTTAAAGCATCATCTATTTGCAAAAAAAGAAAGAAATTGGTATTGTCTTGTGTTGTTTCATCCTTAAAGTGAAACCATTTGCAAGAAAATTATGGGTCCCTAGTGCTGAACTTCTTTGCATATTAATTTTGTTAGCCTTACCTCCTGTGGTCTTTAGTTCTGGAAGGCCTATTAGATAATACACAAGATAAATTTTCCCTTGTATCTTACAGCTAGTCAGGGGAAAAAAAATCCTTTTTTCTTAAAACTTAAAAATTGCAATATTAGCCATGCATATTTCCCACCTATTTTATTAGTAAAGATTAATTTAATTAAGCACAATAACCTAGTCAATATTGGTTATATTTGTTTCCAGTTCTTGAGAAATTTATGTTTATGTTAATATGTGTGTCTCAGAAGACAATCTAAGAAATGGATCCTGCACAAATTCTGTCTAATGGTGGTGTCAGAATGGACTTGGGTGGAATTTGTGTGTTACATTTTATCTGAAATGTAGAAGCTAAGGGAAGCTGAGTAGGTGGAATAGGAACAGACACATACATCAGGCACTTTGCATGGTTGCAAAAGCAGATTTACTTGGATATGGTTTGTCTTCAGTTAGTTCAGATGGTTGGAGACACTTAGATACTCAGCACTACAGAAAGGTGCCTGGTGGGGTCTACAAAAGAGTCCAAGCAGACAAAACGCAACTCTGATTTTCACCCTGTGGCAGTGAGTATTTTGGCATTTTGGTGAGTTTCTCTAAGTATCCAAGTACCTGCAACTGGAGCTCCCAAATTCCTTTGGAAGTCTATGTCTCAGTGATATGATTACATAGCAGCTGACTTTCAGCACATTTCTCTGTGCCTGAGAAACAAAGTTGTGGTTTCTGGAAAGAAAGAGCTGGTATTGTACTCGGCCACTTACCTGAATTACAGGTTAAATTTCTTCAGCTACTTGAAATTGTTTGCTGTTTGCACCCGAGTATCATCAGCTTCTTCTCATAACAAAAGAAATGTGTGGAAAGCCCTCAGTTCTTGACAGACAACTTGTTTTTGAGTCAGGATTTCCCCCCAAACACCCTCTGCTTTTAGAACAATAGAAATGTTAACATTTCTCAAAACTTTATAGCTGATCAGAGACCAGTCAATTTGTTTCAAGCTTTCCAGCTCATACTCTGAAAACAAAGCAAGACCATCTTTAGGCTAAATGACATCATTATTTATTGACACTGCCTATTGTTTAAAAAGGCACACCAGGTCACAATCCTAAATAAGTCCATAGTAATTTTTTAGACTCTAAAAGTATAGTGGAAAAAAAGGCATTTTCGTAGTTGCTGACATCACTAATTTACAACTGTGTTGGTAACTAGGTATCAAACACATTTCTTTGCTATTATCAGACATTTCTAAATATCTGTTATATTTTGTAATGGAAATCCTTAAGACATTCTAAAGGCATTTTTTCTTGTTTGCATTTTGTTTCATTAAAATATTTTTAAATCACAAACCTTGTGAGGACATTCTTTGCTCTGAGAACTGGTAAGCCATTATCTCTCATCCTTGCACTACCTGGGAGGCTTTCTGGGAAAAAAATCCACCCTTTTTTCCCCTCTGTGCTAATCCACACCTGGATCACATGGCAGGGAGAGACAATGCCTTTCAGAGAGTGTCAAAGTGAGAATCCACACCAAAACCACAAAACTTGTTTTGGTGATTTCCTTCAAAGAAAGAAACTAATAAAATTCAAACCTTCTCCCTTTTGCTGTGAGTTTGTTAGCACTGAGACAAACGGAGTGATTTAGACAAAGAGCATGGTACTTGCCAGTGTCAAAATAGAATTCTAATTTAACTATGAGATTATCAACATTAACCAATTAAATATGCAAAACAGCTGAAGACGTTCCAGACAACGGTCTGAAAATATGCACAAGTTTTTTTTTTCCCCATTACTACTTGGCCATGGGATAAGTAATGAAAATAAATACACAAGCCATCAATAAGTAATCACAGACAAGATCTACTCTGTTTCCTCAGGCAAATCTGTTGACCTTTCAATATTTCTGTTGTCCAGCTCTTTGCATAGTTGATCTGTTTAGACTCTGGGGTGTCTGGACAAAGACTAGTTTTACTGTGTTTGTGGAGCACCCAAAAGAGTTTTGAGATCTCAGTTTGGTATGAAGCCTCTAGGCACCACCAATTTCTGCTTTATTGCTAGAAACAGGGGCTATAAATACAAAAGCATTTTCAGCCTATGTTCTTTCATCAGAGCACTTGCCTACCATGTGCAGAGACCTGATCACTGTAGGGGTCGTTTGCCATATCTTCCAAGTTCTGCTACTGCTTTCACATATGGTTTGTAGAAAGCAAGGAGGAGGAGATGGGTTTTACTGCAGACTCTGTTAGAGTGACATCATCAAGAGATGGAAAGGAAAGAGCAATGAGCTTCCCTGCAGGGCAAGAAGGAGTAAAGAGAATGGCATGGTAGTATATTTGGGGAAGCAGGATGGAAAGAAGAATGAACAGAAGGAGAGAGTAATAGAGACAACAGGAAGAAAAGTAAAGAATGAGCAATGAGACAATATGATTAGAGCTTTTTTCCACCAGGGAGAAACATTTGCAATGAAAACAATTAAAATCCATTAGACTTTCCTAATAATGTTTTTCCATGCACGTAATCATGGCAGTTGCCAAAGGGATGGGGAAGAAACAGCGGGCGGGATGTTTTTGGGTGTAAATGAAGAAGTGGGACTTGACATTTGCAAATGGGAGACTGGATGTTTTTATCTTGTGATTGGACAGAAGTAAATGGCATGTAATGGCAGAAGAGGTGGTCTGAATAGATGTAGGGGTTGGAAAGTATTCAATGACCTGATACAAACTGTCCCTATTGAGAGTAACAGTTTTTGTCAATGTTAAATATATAGACACTTGTTTATATACTGAGAGGAAAATGTTTTCTACAAGTATTTAATACAGAAGTTGTCAAACTACTGCTCTTCACTGACTGTAAGCCCATTATAATTTCTCACTTAAAAGAGGAAAATACCCTAGCAGGAAATTTTGTGAAGCTTTGAGTAGAATACAGTATCTGGTAAATGCTGGTGTTTACATCTGAACTGAACAGAAATTGTCGTCAAAGTCTTTTGAGATGTGTTGTAAATGTGGTGTGACAGTGGTCTTGTGAAAAGTCATTACATCGTTCTCATGGTATATGAAGGACCTAATGCCATCTGATCGTGATAGCACCATGATTAAAACATGACAATACCCAGTGCCTTTCCCGGTTTCTACCCTGGCCAGTCTGTGCTGCTGTGCTGATGAACCAGAAAGTGACTTCAGTGCTCTTGCTGATGAAATTGCAATGCCAAATGGTCTTCATGTAAATGTAGCCTTGTAACACATTTGTTTGAGTAAGGGCAGGTCCAGATGCTGAGTATGCCTTCTTGAATGCTGCACGGTATCATTAATGTTCCATTTTTGTCAGGCTGCCACGGCTGCGCTTAAAAGACTGAATGCTTTTCTTTGTTGGAAAAAAATCCTGAACTTGAAGAAATGCTGTAGAAGATTTCAGTTGTTGTCTACTTCTTTCCTTTTCATGTTCAGTAGTTTCAAAATTCATGTTAAAGAAGTGTTTTTCTTTAATGTTGCCACAATGTTCTGTTTTCCAGCAATTGATTACTATGTTTTATTTTCCATTTTATACAAGATTCTGTTATCACTTTACATCTTTGTCTGTCAGTCTTATTATCTGATTCTGTGAAAACTTCAGTAATTTCTTCAGTGTCAGATTTTTTCAGGTCATAAACAAACAAGAAGTATTCTTCCCAAAATAGATCTTCATGATTCTTCCCTCCATTTTAAATGTCTCTTGTTTTAACAATCAAAGCCAATGCTTTATCCCTTCAGTAAATTCTCTCTGTCACACTCTTTGTTTATCATAGAGTCTAGTGTTGAATATTGTACCAATATTTCCCCAGATCTTAAATCAGTTTGGGCCAAAACGGCTCCTGTCGACCCACTGTTACTTCTTCCAAGCTTTCTGTCAAGTCTACTTGCCATGATTTCTATTCTGTGGTTTGTTGTTAATTTTTCTAAGTAATACATTTTAGATTTTTCTGATAAAGTTTCCACTATTTTGATATGGATTACTCTTCCACAGGATAAAGATAAGATATCAATTTGTTGTCATGTTGAACTTGTTTTATACTGGTGAAGTCACCTGAACGACATCATTACGAAGTGAACACATTGGTCTGAGTCTGATCCCAATCTTCAGCTTCTTGGAACTTCTGTTATTTCTGTTCTCACAATAGGCATTGTGTCAGCTTTCTTCAACCTGTTAGTGCCCCTAAGGTTTGAATAGGAATCTCTCCTTCTTTTTTTTTTACTGCTTCCTCCTGAATAGTTTGACAAAAGCTTTTTTGTCATCTACAGACAGCCCAGCTTCCTGATTTAATCATTTTGCTGATCCTGATTTTCTTCTATAATTCTTCTTGTTTCCTTAGGAAATGTAAATCTGCTGCAGCATCTGTTAGCCATCCTTGTTTATTAATAATTAGGCATGAATGTAATTATAAATTCTTTAATAATTTACCTTTACCACCTCTGAGAGGCCTGTAACTGATCTCTTGTTTAAACATTTCAGATCTTTGTCTTACATTATTTTCATATATCATTCTCAACGTGTTGACCACATTGTTGATTCAAGCAAAATCCCATCCTCAGCTCTTGCCAGGAATTTATCTCTGAATGTGTTATCTCTTCTAATTGGACATTTGGGAGAGAACAGATTGCTGAAGGCTCTAGCCCTATGGCTCCTTAATTCATAGCTGCTTGGCCCTTGACTAAATTAAAGCTGCATGGAGCTGCCTGATTTAAGAACTCAGAGAATTAAGAGCAGCAAAGGATGAGATACAGCGGAGCTATGTACTTCTGTGCTGTTTATACGCCTCGTTTTGATCAGGCTCCAAACACTCACTTTTTTCTTTGGCTACTTTTGCCAAATTAATGCTACTGAAGGAACTCTGAGCACCGAGGGATCTCCAGCCATTTAGGGGTTGTTTTGACTGAGTATGTAGTGGAAAATGGGATTAGCAGACCAGAAATCTAGTCCTCTTCAGGAGGTGAACAGATGTGCTCTTCCAGCTTCAGCTGTGCTGGTGGAAGGTATTAGTAACCGCAGCCTGTCTCTGGGTGGTTATCAGGAATCCCAAATCCCTGCGATTCTGCTAGTAGCGCTGCTCATACAAGTTTCCTCTAACCTATTTTTTCAAAATGCACCAGATTAGCAAAGACTTACTGTTTATATAAACTAACCTGGCCTCTTTGGACTGAAACAAGTCGGGGAGTGCTCAGATAACCCACTCAGCCAGCAGGTCAGTAGGGGCAGCAAAGAGCAATGGGCAGCGATCAGTCTCCCTGACATAACTGCTGCAAAATACATGCCTGGCTAGACCCCAAATTCTGCTAGAGACACATTTTATCTCCTTCCTATCCCCATGGTAATTCCAGTTCCATTTACTCTTCTAATTTCTGCACTTCAGACTATTCTGTTTTTGACAGCAGCACTTTGTTTATTTCAAAAGCTTTCGTTCTCCTAACGGCTGTGTAGAGTAATGATCTGGTGAGCAAGAAAAAGGGGGGCTTATAACCACACACTTATACTCACCCTGGTTGTCTCCATTTAATAAAATTTCATTATTTACTACCTCTAAATTCCTCTGTGATGAATGACCAGAATCTTCCATGTCACACTACTTTGTATTCTGCACCACAGAAAAAAATTAAATACTTACTTGCTTGGAAAAAGGTATCAAGAAAGACAGTGTCTGCCCCATGGTGCTTCTGGCTCAAATGGAAGAAAACACAGATGTACCAGACACATTGTGAAAGAGAACTTCTGCGGGAACAAAAAGATACTGAAAAACTGTATTACCTTACGCAAGCTGGAGATCTGCTGCTTCCGTATCAGCAGATAAGTTTTTTTCATTTTTGCTTTGAAGAGTGGTAATGACAACAGGCAGCATTTTGGGTTCAGATTGGTCTATATGTCTCAAACAAAATATTCTTTTTTCCATAGTTGAAAATGTATTAGAATATTCTTAATTTTCAATTTTACCCTTTTTTTGACAAGAAATTAAGACTTAAACATCAATATTTTTGCCATTTTGAAGCTGATTTTTTTTTGAGTTGGGGGTTTTCAACCAAAAAAAAAAAAAAAAAGGAAAAGTATTCAAATTTTTAAATTGCCTCAAAGATTTCAGAAAACACATAGACTTCATGGTCTGCAGGTTTTCAGAGAGAAAGCTGAAAGCGAATGAAAATATTGCACTGGAAGAGGGAGCCAGGCCCAGATGCACATGACAGCCTTAAAAGAGTCAAGGAAATTGAGGGCAGCTGAAGAGAAAGGTGCAGTGGGATTTATTGGCATCAAAAAAGTCCCAGGCGCAGAGAATTCTGGCCTGACTACTATTTACTGTGTGTTTAATCACAGAGGCTTTGGAGGGAGCCAAACCTGTCCGGGGAAAGCAGAGCTGGAAAAGTAACGCTTTCTTATTTTGTAATGGGTGAGAAGCTAGACGGGGGGCAGGGGGGAGCTGGAAAAACCAAACCAGATTTTGGAGCGGGGAAGAAAGCAAAAGAACCCAAAATGCATTTTTGATCAACACGTTAGCGCTAAACCTTTGCGGGCGAGGCGTCTTTCTCTTCAGGGGTCTCTCTGCCCTGCCTGCGTACCTTTGCGCGAAGAGCGCTGCTTGGGAGCGGCTGGAACCGTTCAGGTCATTAAAGCTGAAGCAGACGGCAGTAAATAAACCTGCCCTCCCTCTCTGTGCCAGGCGGGGGGGGCCCGGGGGCGCTCCGCTCCGCTCCGCTCGGGCCGGGGCTGCGGGAGGCGCTGCGGGACTTGGGCGCGCGCGGGAGCGGGCCGCGCGTNTGCCGGCAAACGTTATTTATTGTGCTGGGGAGGGAAAGGCGGCGGGGGTGCGGCATGACGTCTGCTGTAGGGCTCAGGAGTAAGATGGACCGGGTGGGTGCTCCGGGAAGGGTCCCCTTCGCCTCGTTCCCATGCCCTGCTGGGGGTTCCGGGCCGGGTGCTGCCCCTTAATTCTGCTGCTTGCCTCCCCTGCGGCCGGGCGAGATGTGCGCCTGCGAAAGCTGTCGTGGAACTTCTCCCGGGTCTGATCTTTGCACTCTGGAAAAATCCTGCTGTTTTGGTTAGCTTTCTGGGCCTGCTTTTAGAACAGAATCAAAGTTTATAGAATCCCCCTTCCTGTGGTGTTTTGCAAAGTAGATTTAAGGGAATGACAGGCAGGTGAGTCCGATTAGCATGTTTCAGAGTTGCCAATTGAAAGCTTTTCTAGCAGACGTTGTCCTAGCTGGCCCCTTATTTTCATTGTTTTGATAGTGTTACGTGGGGCTGATGGGATTTGTTGTGCTGTAGATGAACATGTACAAAGTTTGCCTGATTCTGTTATTTTTAACTTGTTTTGTTTGTGGGCGCTTTGGGACTGTGGCAAAGATGGCAGGGCTCTAAGGAGCGTCCTTTGATGTCTCAGACTCTGGCCACCATGTCTCTTCCATTGGTATGTCTTCAGACTTTCCCAAGGAGAAAAGAATGTGTTGGTCATGCACCATTTCTATTTTAAATTGGAAGGAAAAAAAAATTACTAATTTAATACTAGCATCAGAAGCACTTCTCTAGTGCTTTGATTGATCTGACCTTTGCGTGTTTCCATTGTCTAGAGGATTAATTAAATGAAAGAAAACAAGTTGGTCTATTAACAGAACAGGTTGTTTCCTTTATGAACACTTATATTTTTATCTGTCTGTACTTTTTGTACACAGGTCAGGCTGACCTAGGAGCAATATGGGCAAATACTGAAGAGAGCAACAGTTATCACAGGCAAAATAACACCCAGTTACAAGTAAGGGGCTGCAAGTAAAAAAGAATCAGATTGTCACACTGGGTGAAAAAATGAGAGATTGGTAGAAAGCCTCAGAGAAGACTGGGTTCTTACCACAACAAACAGTTGGTTCTGAGGTCATTATTGTACTTGATGATGTCATCGGAAACCCTCAGTGCTTTGAATGGGCACTAAATAGCTTTAAATAAAAACACAGGTCAGGATATATGAAGCTAAAGGAACAAACTGTAACTGAAATTCAGGTAGTTCTGAGCAAGAGTTAGAAAAAAGAACAAGTTACGTAAAGTACTATACATACCTGGTCTTTCCCTCTATTTTTGTATTTTGGTGGCTCTACAGCTAGTTTTTAATTCTTCCTTTCCCTTAGCTGTTGAGCAACCCACAGAAACTGTGGGAAAACAAAATCTTGGCAAAGAACGGAATTTCTCAAAAATTTGCTGAGCTTTTCTGGGTGTGTGATTTCCATTGATTTAAATAAGCTTGCTTATGGCAGCATAGTTGAATAGCCATTTCCTTAAGTTTTGGTAGGGCCGGGGCCTTTGGTTTTTCCTTTTTGGTCAGCTTCACATGATCAACTGCATAACGACATCAGTGGGATCACAACAATCACACCAGTAAGTTCCTTCAGTGTGACTTTCCTTGAACTGGAGGAGAGCTATGTCACCTTTCCCCACTTCTTTTGAGAATTTTTTTTTTTACTTAATATTATGCCACTCTAAAGAGAGGAATGCTGAGGTTTCTTTGTGTTTTTAAGCAAAAGACTTAAGCATTTAGATTTATCGATACCATAAACTTGAAGACTGAATTATTTTCCTACATTTTATTTAAAAATAATATTTTGCCGTAACATGGTATTAGGACTCACTTGAAAGGACTGAAGAGTATGTGAGATTAGCTCTTGGAGCAACATGATAGATGTCTTTTTTTATAAGCATCTTGCTTTTTGGAGTGGAGTATTGTGATTATTTTACATGTTGTATGAAAGCTTTTATTTGGCAAAGCACCTAAGCATGCACTTGAGAATACTTTGTCATTTCTCATCTCTAAATGATTTACTGAAGTAAAAGTAGCCTGTCATCACTCCTACTTGTGTTTGCTGATCAGGGCAGGGCTGATGGTGGACTGAGTGAGGGGAGAAAAACATTCTTCTAAGCAGTTATGCCCTTGAATCCCCCCAAAACATTGTCATTGTGGGCAAATTCTCAGTGAAGGGAGGAATTTTCTAGAGCTCATTGACTTCTTCAGGGAGATTTTTAGCAATGACAAATTTGTGCATTGGATTCTTATTGTGTCAACTCTCAGTTCTCATCAGCTGTCTGTATGAGCTTTTAACATAAAATCAGAAACCTTTTCACAATGCAGATATACTGCAAAAAGTTAGATTAGAGGCATTAGTTAACTTTAGGCTGAGGGTGAAAATCCTTCTTCTCCAGAAGATCCAAATCTATCAGCTTTCACATCCACAAATCCTTTATTTTACAAGTTCTGTTCTAGTGATTATATCTTATAAGGATCCAGTCCTACCAAAACCTTAATAAAAGATGGCTGCAACCCGAGCCCTCTCAAATTCTACCAAAACAGTGTTCTTTACATCAAGGGTTTTTTTTTTAAAATCTGGGGCAGATAGTCTATGAGCTAGAGATGTAAGTGGGGCATGGATCAGACACTCTTTCCCATTGCTTGTGACCCTGTCATCCTGAATCATCCCTTGTACTGCTGATGCATTTGAAGAGCACAGGGTCACTGGTAATTAAGACAGCTTTATAAAAGTGCTAGCAGTTGCAGCTGTAGGATGAAGAGTACCTGCAGTGCAGAATTTGTTAACCACATTGAATTCCCCTGGAAAAAGAAACCCTAACATTCGCACAGACACTACTATCTGGTGGGCTCATGAGTTATGCAGGGTGCATTGGGTCACTATTTGGATGGAGGATCTCCAGCAAAAATGCCAGGTGCTGCAGGAAGCATTGCTGATGACATGGGGGCTGGGACTCCCTTTCAGAGGCATTATTAAGCAGTGCCCCCACATGCCTCAGGACCTTTTGGGTTGATGCGATGACGTCTTTTAAGTGGGCATCTCTCAGTTGAAGCATTTGTATAACACTGACATATAAGGCATGGATCAAGGACAACAGCCTACAAAATCCTTTTTGATCTGTATGAGAATGACAGGCACTGCATGATAGCTGCAGTCCAGGTGGGAAAGATCAGCATTGCTCTCTGAGCTAACCAAAAAGGTGTAAGCGTCTGCAGGAGAGAATTATGTAGGTGTTAGAGACGCTGAATGGGGAAAGAAACCAGTTTAAAATGCCATCTGAAGCACATAAAATAAACTCTGGGGCTTGCCCTGCACGCTTTCAAAGGTATTCTGTCTCTGTGCTCAATGCTTATCCTGTCTGCTTCCTTAACCCAGAAATCCTGGAAGAAAAGCATAGCTGGGAGAAGTACACCATCATCTGGCACATGCAGGCTGATATGCCAGTCTTGATAACTGCCATACATCACAGCTTCTACACAACGTGTTACAGTAACTTATTTACAGAAGGACTAATTTCTCTTGCTAAAGCAGGAGATTGACACAATATGACACAAAATTGTGTTTGCACCCACATTTACAATCCAACCGGCATCAAGCCATCTTCACTTAGAAATGAATATCATGGCAGAATGCACAGGGCAAGCAAAAGCATGAAAGTAAGGAAAAGTAGTATTTTTCAACGAAGTGCATAATTATGAAACACGGCCCCCATCTCCCACTCGTTTATCTAAACAACCTTTGGACATTACATGCCATTGTTAATACTGATAGATGGATGCAGGAACCAGCAAGAGGTTCTCTTTTGGTGCTCTTTCAGCACTCTTTCAGGTGCTTATGGCCAAGGTATTTACTTGGATTAAGATTTCATGGGACGGGTGGGATGTTTATTTGCTAGACCAACCTTATAATGGAGGTAGATATTAGGTCGCTGGGGTGAAGTGTTAGATCCTGCTGCCTTTGAGGTCTCCAAAGAAAGTTCAATTTCTGGAACAACCATCAGAAAAACCATCAAGGAGTTGACTGACAGATACACTGTATCTAGCAACATTCCCTAAATATTCACTCTAGAGCTGCATGCACCAAAGTTTAAGAGAGACAATATATCCTACTGAACTTCACTGTAGTTAGAAGTGTCGCAAACCTGAGTTTCAACAAGACTGCTAAAACCCTGGTGTGAGAACAGCAACATCACAGTGCTCACTGGGCAAAGGGAAATCTTGTTAGCATGAGTATTACTGTGCAGTGGATTAAAGATGGGATTGAACGTATGTGTTGCAGAGAAGTGGACCAATTTTCCTAGGTTCATGGCCATTGCTCTAACCGCTTGATTATACTGAGTTTACATTATTGTAGCAGCCATAAAAATCATGGGAGATTTCCCCCTGATTCTCCTGACCTTTGTAGCACACCCATTAAAGTATAGGTCACATAATCAGTGACTTCTCTCGACTTCGTGGCATAGGTACCTTCTTGCTCAATTACTTTGTCCTATGTAATGGAGGATTTATCCTATCCTGCTTTATCCCTGTAATGGAGATAGCAATTAGAGAAATAATCTGCATGTGTGACTGCACACCTTACCCTCTCTTTTTGTGTTATACTAGAAGTAAGAGTGATAGCAATCAGATTGAGTTCCCTCCTTGTTCCTCCCCACACCCCATGACTTTTCGATAGCAGGACTGTAGGCTGGGATCCTGCAGCCTGTGTTACCTTTGCATCTGCTAACCATGGAGCAGCTGGGAGCAGATGTAGCATGGCTCAGATTAGAAAGGGTTCCCTGAATCATGAGTGTGTCTGTGTCAGGCCAGCCTGATGTAAACATCTTTTACATTTCAGAAATGATGAATTTGTCAGTTTGCAAATACTTCCCATCATCAATACAAATATTTTGGTCCTGCATATGCACATACATCTCCAATGGCTCCAGCAAGGCAATGCAGGTTGGAACTCATGGGTTGGTACTCATTGGCATTGCAGTAGTGACGTGTAGAGCTCTGAAGATCTGGGCAGGTGCTGCAGCAGTGCTCTTGGAGCACAGCCATGGCAGGACAAGCTCCACAGGAAGGACACTGTCTGCCCCCACCTCCCCTTGGCCAGGCTGTTACGGTTTTCCTACACTGTCCTTCTGGCTTTGTCACCCTAGAAGTATACCGATGGATTCTTTGACTTGCTATTTATTTTGCAGTGCCAGAGTCTCTAGGATAATTACTTCACAGTGTAGTTTACCACAGTGAACATTGTCAGAACAGCAATACATATTTGTTGTTGTAGCCAACTGGCACCTGGTTTAAGGATCTTTCCCTCTGACTGTTTAAATTAGAGTCCACATTGTCTTGTGTGATAATGCTCACAGAGCAATAAGACAGCGTGCTTTCTATGAAATGTCTTGTAGCTGGTGATCTTTTAAGCCTTTCTTGGCTTGTCTTCTGGTTTGAACATCTGTGCTCTGTCCCTCTTTCTGTGTTGCGTTCATTGCTATTGGACATTTTGCTTGAGGCAAGATCAAGTCTAGTGTTCTCCATTTCCCATCCTAATCGTGGTATTGCGTTGCTACTGCATATGCTCTTAATCAGCTTTTGCAATCCATCCTAGAATGTGTGTATAAAATTTGTGAAATATTCTGGGATCCTTTGGAATGACAGCAGAAAAAGGAGATTAGAAAGGAAAGGAATTTTTAAATCAGTAAAACCTCTTCAGTTTTCTCTACAATATTCTCTACATTATGTTTTAATCTAGGTCAGTTAGTATCTAGATGGTTTCTAATCTATAGTAACTGGTACCTGGGAGGGAACCCACAAAACCCAAGGAAAACCATCTTTCTCTGCTCTCTCCCTCCACCCCCAAATTCTTAACTTTCTGTTAGGGTTTCTTAGAGTCAAAGCGAACTTCTCTGAAGCAGGAGGTGAATAATCTCTGGGGCAACACCTGCCCAGAATGAGTGCAAATGCCAAAAGGGTTTTTCAATGTTTTGAATTATTTATTTAAAATGATTTTCTAGTTGCTTTCATGATACCCCTTTCATTGTCCCGGTGAAGTAGCACACATAAGACACCGAAGAAGAATATTCTTCTATATTTGCATATAGACTTTAATACTTCTTGATGTCACATTTAATGGAATCAGAAAACTAATAGTAAATACAATTGCTTTGTCTCATGCCAGTAAAAAGCAGCCAGACTCCCACAACCCATGTGGCATTCAGCAGCGATGACTGCTGCAGGGTGTGCAGCAGTGGTGAAGTGACCATATTTTTTGGTTCTAACAAAGTCACACTTGACCTTTGACCTCACGTCTCACTCTTGGTCCCAAGCGTGGGGTCATCTCACAGCAACCACCTGCCCTGCAATGTTTCTTCCACAACGTATCAATTGCTCTGGCAAAGCAATTGCATACGTTTAAAAGATTTGCAGGCATATTGTTCCCATATGCGAGTTCCCTTGCAATGAGATACTCAGTTGTCACTGCTGGGGAACACGGTGCCCCTTTAACCTCCAACCCTAGGCTCGGGAAGCTGAGTCTGGTACTGGAAAATTTCCTCCAAACACTGCAGCCAGTGCTAAATGTTGTGTCTTACACAGATTTTTTTGCTGAAGCCTGTGGCTTGTGCCACTAGTCAAAGCTACCTCACCCACCATATTTTTGTGGTCATGGCTGATTTTCTTAAAGTAGCTACAAATAATTGAAGAATAATTCCCACCCTTTTGCATTTCAGTGAATAAAATAAAGAAGGATGATCCCTGCACCGCCTCATTAAAGTGAGAAATTCACCATCAGAGGGAATGAAACATTGCTGATCTGCTACAAACAGGACCACAACAATCTAGCTGTGTATTCACAGAGAGAAAGTTATTAGTGTTGGAAAGTGAAATCCGATGTAGGGGGAAATCTACCGGGGCCTTAACTGTTTTTCCCTCCTGCTTTGGTTGTCACAGATGTTAGTCACATCACATAATGCACTACTGGAAGGCACTCAGCTACTACGGTGATGAGGGCAGTATAAGAACCCATATAGAATAGAAAAACTGTAAGCAATGGTGTCCTGTGAGGATGAATTCAGGGAAGAGGATGCCTAAGGGCTATATAAGCTAGTGGGTGGTTTCACTAGCCTGGGAAATGGAAATAAAGCTCCAAGTCTCAGTCCTTTCAAGGATTTTTTTTTTCCTTGACATTCTTTTTTATTATCACTGAACAATCAAGAAAACAGAAAGCAAATCAGCTTGAAAATTTTCCAGGGACTTTCCACATACCAGCCCACAGGAGCAGGGGGACACCTTTTCCCCTGGTGTCCTCTGGCATTGCTTCTCCTGTGTTTCTCTTCTGCCTCGAGCAGTCCTGTGGGGACATAGGACATGTTGACCTGCTATAGCCTATGCTGCCTCTACCTTGCACAAAACAGTTGTCAAGGACAAAAAATTATTATATTATGCTACTAACCTAATGATAGCCTGTTGAAAGACTAATTTTCTTCTTCCCCACTCTCCAGAAACACTTGGGCTCTCCTCTCCAGCGAATCTTCAGAGCCAAAGATGTCCAAATAGGTGCTTTATCTCAGCAGGGTAGATGCGCTGCCATCGTGAACTGCAGTGGCAGTGATTGCTCCATGATATGGGTCAGATTCCAGGTGCCTAATGAGAGCGATGGGAGGTACTAAGTGCAGTGCTGGCCTGAAAATGTGGCTACTATAGTTTGGGCATTAAGCACATGCAACTCCTCCTGAAATCAATGGGAGGCAAAGGCCTCTCAGCACTGGAAATGGGAATGTGATTCATCTCTGAAGTCTAACTTTACAGAGCGGCCACAGAGATGTCTACCTCTGAACTTACATCACTATGTCTTAACTGTATTTAATGCTGATGGAAAGAAATAAGCACATCTAATTCTGGTCACTAGGTAATTCTAGGTGGCTGTAGGTAATTGGAGGCAATTACACTGATATGAAATGAATTCTACTCTTGCTGTCTAAAATCAAGGACTTGCTTATGGGGAGCAACCACAGTAATAGGAAACTTTTCAAGCTAATTAATGCATCTGGTGAAATATCTCATCAGAATAGCAGGGCCAAGAAGTCTGAGCTCCCATTCCCTTGCAATCATCAGGCACATCTGCAATTTAAAGTTTAGACCAAAGATGCCTAAAAAATGTACAATGGCTATTTTTAAATAGATGGCTAACAATTTTGTTGTGTCATACACATATTGTTAAAACTGTCTTTTTTGGTGCTGAAACTACTAGATTTTTTTTTCATCTAATCATTATCATTTTAAGCAGGATATGCAGAAATTAGTTGGATACATTAAAATATGTACGTATGAAAGACACTGCATCTTATCCACTGTATGTAAGACAAACAGGAATTATGGGCAAGATATAAAAATAGATGATGTTCTCTAGCTATATTTCACAGGATTGCAAGAACAGTACAGGTGGTAAGTAAACCTTTTTTAGGTTGAAAAATACACAGTAAGTGCTTAACTTATTATCACGAATATAGGAGAAGAAATGTGATAACATTTGTGATAGTCCCACACCGTGGAACTTGAGAGAGATTTCAAATTCATAAATATGTTAAATGTTTCCTTCTTTGCTATTGTACTAAGTAATAAGCGTGAAAATGCACCATGTTGGATCTTCAATGGCTGACATTCATGCAGCCAAGTCTACTGCTTGCTCAATAAATTATGTATGTACATTAAAATATCATTTGTTGAATCTACACAAAATAGATGCACTCTGCAGTGCATGTGATGCTGAAAAAATGCAATTATATTTAAATATATTTCTCTTTTTACCTGAATATCTGTCTCAATGGCCACATCCTCACTAAATGTAACTTGATTCCAATGGATTTGGGAGAATCTGATCCCCAAGACTTTAGTGCTACAGAGTAGTTGATTGTATTTACCATTCTGGGCTGGCAGTTGCACCTTTTGGGGATGAATATTAATTCTCCTCTTAGCATAAGCATGTGTAGAATATTCCCTTTGTTCCATTGCCCGGATGTGTCTCATGTCATCAGCAGATGAGTTGAACAGCAGTGGTTTGACATGCTCGGCGGCTGATTAGGAGCACCGGTTTGAGTAGACTGTGAGGAATCAATTCACATGGGCGCAGCAGAGCTGTTTCGTAGTTGTGCCATGGCGTTAAGCAGTCGTGATAAAGTGCTGGTAAACAGCACACTTCTGTGTGTGCCTGGGTGCACACACCCGTAGGGCTGCGCTCTCACCGTTGAGCCTGGAATACGCTTTGGGGAGAGTGTCAAATATGTGCAGGAGATTATGAAGGCACCAAAAGGAGCCTTTACCTGTAGAATTATGTCCTTCGACCATTGAAAATACTTTTGCAGTGGGGAGAAAACAGTGGGAAGTTTCTCCTGATTATGATTAGGATTAGTTAGACGCAATCTCCCTGACAGCAGTAACACTGTACCCACCGTCTGACTATGTGAGAGGAGAAAAAACCTCCAGCTGGTGTTTTCTTTATCAGCTTCTTTCAAGTGGAGAGAAGGAAAAAAGCTGTAGGTGCAACAGATGGTTTAAAGTGGTCAGTAGCATTGCACATCTTGCATATCTGGTACCTGGAATTGGGTCCTCTGACCATTGCCACTGCCTTAATAAGAGAAAGCCGCGAAAGGGAACAAAGCTTGTTCATAAAACTGTGTGTGAAATGGGTGATTAGGCATGAGACAGTTATGATCATTTTTCCTAGGCGCCATGTTGATCACTTTATAGTCTCAAATTGTCTTAATGTATTTATTTCTTCTGTCTCCCCACCAAGAGGCTTTTTCTTTCATTCCTCATGCTGTAATGAACCAATACGGAGTAGCAAACAGGCAAAGAACCATTATTTTTAGTTGGTGGCCTATGTCTCCAGTAGCAACCTCCAACATAAGTGAGCCCAATTTTGTGCCCGTAATTACAAGCGGGCCCAACTGTTTGAACTTGCAATTGCATGCATTTAGAAGCTTTGCAATTGGGCAGTTAGTCTTCTAAATGGGGACAATTGCAAGCTACAAATAACTACTCCAGCATTTAATTGCCGATGTAAAATGATTCCTACAACATTGGAGGTCAGGTAGAAGCCCAGCTAAAAACAAAACAAAACAGAGCCTATTTGGGCAGCACGGAGGAGGCATGAACTTTTCTGGTCAATAAATCTGCCAGTGCACTACAAACGATTGCAAGAATTGAAAGTCACGTGCATTTGCCAGGAAAGAAAAATAATGCCTAGGGCACTGTTGTGCAGCAGCTGTACAACGAGCTTACGCTTTCACAGCAGACAGGTAGACAAACCGACTGGAAGCTGTCCAAAACACAGCTACTGGTATTTCAGCCACTGGAATGATGTTTGAAAAACAGTTCCAGAAAGGTCACATTCCAGCCAACAACATACTAGCAAAGTTTAAAGACCAACTAAATTTGGCTTATGTTCTACAAAGGAAACTTTTATGTCACAGTCAAATTTGATACATAAACAGTTTCTGTACTTCAAAGGAGAAGTAGCACTACCCCTTTTCAAAACTTTGCCTTAAAGTTTTCGCCATTTTTCTGAAGACAGAAGAAGAATATTATTAGATTGATACCTGCTTCTTTTTTGCAGGTATTATGAGAAGTCTTAATTACAGAATGAAATAACATCTCTGAGCTGCATTTAAGTATATGTATGTATCGGGGCTTGGGGTTATAATGGTTGAACTTGAACAACTTGTTCCTTTGACAATTCTCTCTCCTCACATTTTTATCACATAACCAACATGCCAGAAAGCACTATTCATAAAGAATGTCTGATTTCAGTGGTAACAGAATTTAAGCAGAGCGTAGGTTTAAAGTATTTTCTACTGCAAATGGAAGAGTTGTGGTTTTTTTTTTTTTTTAATTTGATTTTAAACTGTGAAGGTTTCAATGCAAGCTGGATAGAGGAAACAAACCAAACCTGTCAAATATCTATTTGCATTTTTAAGCAAACTTGCATTAATTATGTTCACACTTTTTAATATTTGCTTCCCCTGAATATTCTTCTAGGCAGATGAGCTTTCTGGCAGGAATGGTTGTGGAAACAGTGAATTTTAAACACATTTGAAAATATTTGTAAAGAGCACATTTTTAATTGGCAAATATGGCACTGCAACTTAGTTCAGAGTCCTGCAAATTTTACCAAAAAGTAGGAATATGCTGTATGAATTTCCTTGAAGTATTAAGAGCTAGCAGCGATTGTCTGTCAGATGAAGGACAGAGCAACGAGAGGTGGTTGTAATGATTCTCTAAATGGCTTCTAATAACAAATGAATTCCAGGGAATCTAGAGCTGCTTCTGTGAACAATACATAAACAGAAAAAATCTGCTTGGTTATATAAATTACTTTATCAATTATGCTTAAACTGATCTTACAACTGCCAAAGATAGAATCCTGCCTGACACACTAGGTTGTTTTAGAATAACTTGCTTTACAATGAAATAATTCAAATTTTTCTTAGCATAGGCTAGTTAAAGCCTGAGGCTAATACCAGTCCTGTGCACAGTAAGGGAAAGGTGCACCTTTGTAATCCCTCTGAGGACAAAAGAATTTGGAAGATTTCGGAGAGGATTTTGGTCCACTGCTGTGATGAACAGGAGAAATGGGGGAGAACTGCTATCTCACAGAAACTGGAGTTTATCCATGAATCTTCTGTCAGCTATTGGCATTTCTACCTATACAACTGCTAAGATATTTATGTGTGTTTTGGCATGATGCACATCAGTTCCCCCATCAAAATCAGTTCTTACAACTAAGCACATGGTTAAACAGTTTGCTGGGTCAGTCTAGGATATGTTGCCCCTGGGAGGACAAAGTTCTGAGAACTGAGTCCCACTGCAGATGAGGTTATATCCTTCATATATACTTTCTAGTCTTGGTTGAACTTGTGATGGTGGGAGTACTAATTCTGAGATACATATATATATAAAAATATATATAATGTACACAGTGTCTAGAATTATGTTTACATACATGCAAACCTACATATATATGCATACTATACATACATATATATAATTTGATTTCTCTATGTATATATTTTATATATATTTGATTTTGTATTCTGGCCTCCTCACTGGCTCCTCAGCTGCAGTGAGGGGAAAGGCACCTCCAGGGACCCTGACTGTCCCACCTTGCCCCACAGTGTGTGGGTCTAGGGCACAAGTGGGGCAGCGTGGGGGTTGTCGTAAATGGAAGATTGTCCTTCTGGTTTGTGAAAATGTTAATATTTACTTTTGGCTGTCATATACTTCAGATTTCTCTACTTGGGAATACCTAGGGGATACATGCTTTCTTGCAAAACATTATGGGTTAATTAAGCTGATTTCAGTTTGATTGTTTTGTATGCTTTACGGCAAGCATGGAATAAGCAAGAGGTTTATTTTATTTATTTTTAAAGAAAGAACTGAAAGGATGTGGTACAATGCAGAAGCATTATAGACAAGTATCCTCTGGGGCAATTGTTTATTGACCCACTTTTTAGCAAAACACCATATACATTATCATGCTACATCACAGATATGATTCTGCCCCATCAAACTGAAGGGGATTTTGGCCAGCATCTTAAATGAGAGAAGCATTCGACCCTAAAATAACATTCCTCACATCCTGATGAGTGTGAGATAGTTACCATTTGTACAGTGCATAGTACAATATCGAGCTCTTGCTCCTCACATATATTCTTTCATATGCAGTTTTAAATATAGCTTACTTTTTTCCCCTTTCTTTTTTCAAGCTGTTACAGAAGTTTGCCTAAATAATGTGCAGTCTGCTTTTCTATATGTAAACATTTTCCAAACAGGGTTCATTAATGGTTATAAAGCAAATCCCAGTGCAAGCTTATATTTTATGTTCCCCCCCCCGCCTTTATGTCCACATTTCTGAGAACATTGATGCTGGAACCAATACAAACTCTCCCAGCTGTCTCCAAAATTAGTACTGAGAAAAATAAACTCTTCTTCAAAGTAATAATTTTATACAACTAAATAAATAAATATTGTCAACACTGGATCAAAAATACAAGCAAAATTACATCAAATTCACTTCATAAGATGGATTGTATGAATGCATTTCAATTCGTCTCTCATCATTCTCCTTTATATTTTTAGACAGTCTTTATGTGAATACAATGACTCCAATATCAAACATTTTAAATGATGCTTGAAATATCAGTCACTTGACTTTGATGTCACACACAATTAAATTCAACCCATCTTCTCTCAGTTAATAACAGCAATCTCACCAAGTCTAGTGCCTAATTAATACAAGCTATTTGTCACAGAGAGGTGACACATGTATATCAGAAAGCTTGAAATATTGTTTTGTGCTGCAGTATCACTAGCCAGCCTTGCGATATAGAAACTGTCTTATGTATGATTGTCTTTAAAGATTTCAAAAGGCCTCAGAGTTGGGTGTGCTCAAGCTGGGACTCGACAGTGCATAGAAGACGCTACTGATGTGTTGGCTCCCTTTAGGCTGCTAAATGGTGAGGTATTTAGAAAGAAACATGGCTAGGATTGAAAGGTTCATACCTGATCATTCATTTAGGTGATCGGCAGAACTACGAATACACAGTGCCAGTGGTAATTTGCTTAACCTGCAGTTTTTAAGCTATGTGATAGAATATACAATCATACATTTTCTTATTGTTGTGTAAGCATTTTTCCCTACTATTTATGCTCAGCACTTTTTAACGGTATGTTTCAACCAGGATTGCTGTTGCCAAACAAATGAGCTTGTCTACCTCGTGTTAATTATCATTGTGTAATAAATAACTGTATAATAAGGCAGGCCTAATCCTGCCATCCTTACTTAGACAAAGCTTCTGTCTGCTTCACTGAGTGTTTTGCCTGTATTAAGGCAACAGCCTTGGGACCAAAAATTGCCTGCATCGTTAGTAGCAGTAAATTAAGGACAATTTGTTATTGAACTCTTCTCGTGAATAAAGCACAACAGACAAGCCCACAAAGTAAGAGAAGGCAGGAAACATTAGTTATTTATGGATTAGTAACCATAGTAATACCTATGGATTTTCACTGTATTATATTTTGCAGCAAGTGTGTGAAGTTTTTCCTGGATTTTTGATTATATGTGTTTTTGCTTCTTTTAGATACTAGCAGTAGGGTGTTTGTAAGTGACAAAAACCACCCACAGCACTTTTGGGCTTTCTTTTGCCCATAAGTGAGCATGGGAAGTGCCGTCACAGCAGTTCTTCTCTCAGCTGTGAGAAGGAATACCACCAAAAGCCAGGGGACATCTGATGCAAAATTCAAACCAATGCAGTCTCTGGAGTCCTCTCTCTCTTCACAGCCAGTGATGCTTATATGCCGGTGGGCACTGTGATGTTCTAACTTCATGTGTCCTTTCCTCTCTGGCTTGCTTACTGACTGGTGTTTCTTAAATATAAGCCATCAAAATCTTCCAGCAGAGACAGGTATAGGTCCAGTGGGTTGAAGATTTTTCTCCCTTCCTAATCCACCCTTTGCTAGCCATTTGTTAAATACCCTCAAGAATATGAAGCACAGGGAAACCTGAAGTAATCTTGAGGTCTGGCCATTGCAACACTGAGATAAGCTCTTTCTACCTGATATTTTAGGGGACAGAATCACATACTTGCATGTTCAGTGAGGAATGGGAATGGGAGAGGCCTTTAAAGCAAAAGAATTGAATTTTCCCTTTGCTACTTAAGAAAATGTGAAAGGTTAATTTCACATCTTGTTAGACATATACATGTTCACTTTTAAACCCATCAAGATATAAGTCTGGATCATGGTGAAATTAAGCAATAAGCCAGAGCTACGTGTGGAATAGTAGAGAGTGCTCCAATCCCTGTACTATTTGAGGAGAAAGGTGCTAGTTGATCTCAGTGACAATCTTACAAGTTAGTCTGTAATACATCTGTGGTAGGAGTTTTTTTTCTCACCTGTGGTATCTGCAAACACGTAAGTCACACTTACTGGAACGAAAAATGCAACTGAACTGAAAACAATGACTATGAAAGGGATTTAAGGGTTGTGGTGGGTAAGTACTGAATGTGAGCTCCTAAGGGATGCTCTTGTTAAGAAGATTAATGTGGTAGTAGATGGTGGTGGTAGTAGTAGCATGTTGATCCCATTATGCCAGACACATCATAAAGAGCCGTAAGGGGTTTACAACCAATGCTTAAACTGAGCAGCAGGTAGGGCATACAAGCACAGTATGTTCTGTGAGATGGAGTGGTTGGACACTGAAGCTGGACAGTTTAAGATTAGAAATCAGGTGCATGTGTTTGACAGTGAAACTATTCAACCACTTGAACGGTGTGTTCAGAGTTACAGTGAATTCTCTATCACTTGGCATTTCTACGTTAAGTCTGGAAGACTTTCTAAAGGGTAGTTTTTTGTACCCTTAGTGTTGCAGCCTTTGTGTAGTAATTGCTAAATGAAAATTTATGTCCAGATTATTTGGGAGGTGAGGTTAGAAGATCATAATGGGCCTTTCTGACCTTAAGATCTTTGAAGGATTAGTCTCTGAAAGTCAAGGGTTTTCTTTGTATCACTAGTTTTTCTTTCTGTTACCAGTCCCATAGACTATCTTCTTCCCTCAGACACATCTATGAAAACACATTGTTCTTGCTTTTACTGCTGGTAACAGTCCAGTCCCTGAATTGGAAAGCTCTCAAAGGAGAAAGGAGAGGAGAAGACCTATTGAATAGTTTAATGTGGTACTGTTAAAAGTAGAAATAGCTTGGGGATTTTGAAAATATTCTTGTACCTGGTGTAGGATGTGGGAAAATTGCAAGGCACGTTAGCTGCAGGAATGAAATGGCAGGCTGCACAGAGCAGCCCCAGATCAAAACTGATATGTCATGTAGTGGCCATGTCACCAATATGTCATATATCACAGAGTGTTATCATTCTCGCTTAAAAGCTTATATGCTTATATAAAGGGGTAGTTATCATGAGGCTTTCTTCTCATGAAGTTTAGCAAGGATTGTCTTTTTATTTATTTTTTTGAAAATTTTTTTTCTGTTAACTTTCATCAAACTATGCTTCAGTTACCTAATAGACAAAAAACATTATCCCTGATGGTCTGTCAGCTACTTCCTGCTACAAAGCTTCCAGGGGCTGAAGTGCTGGAGGCGAGCCACCCCTGGCAGGTGTCCAGCTGCCTGGCTGGCCAGCTGGCTGCTTCTGCTGCTGCCGCCGCCGCAGCTTCTCTCTAGGTGGAGGAGCGTGTTCCCTTCACAAAGGCTCCAAAGAGTCTTGGAGCAACCATTTGGATCACCAAAGCAGTGCAATAAGGCACTAACTCAGATACAGACAAACACTGGGTCATACCATATGCATTTATGGAGAGCTGCATGTTGTCTATCTCAGCAACTGGATGACTTCAGAACAATTAATGAAGCTGTGTTGTTATTCGTACAGGGTGCTAAGTGTGCACAGTGCCGTGCAGATGCTCATACTGAATGTTGTCCTTTTGCCATATTGTTTTAGAGATAAATACCACATTTTTCCTATAAAACCAAACCAAAACAGAGCATGTTTTCTCATATCTTCAGACATGACAGATGTAAGTAGCTAGCCTGGCACACTCTCTAGTGTGATGGAAGTAGGAAGCATGGATCAGGCCACACTTTCCCACTCTGCATTCATTAACAGGGCGAGGGGAGCTGAAAGGGTCAGCTCCCCCCTGCTGTCCCCAGCCCCTCCTGCAGCCTAGCATCCTGCCGTGGGCTGCAGCACGTGCCCAAAAACTGCAGTGCAGGTGTCCAGTCTTGCCAGGCCCCTCTTGTCCCTCTAACTTGGTGTGCAATTTTCTGGCATTAGAGAAAAAATCAATGTAAGTGGGTCAGAATCCAGCTACCTGAGGCTTTGCTATTTGTTCGTTAGTGCAGTCACTGTATGTCGTTTCTGCACGTGTTAGGATGATGGCACATGTGCGCAGTTGCTATTAGCATGGGTTTGATTTCAACTGGAAGTGTTGATGAGCTGTTTCATGTGGCTCTCAGGACTGGAGTTCTTGAAGGGGACATGGTGTGACCTGCTCATAGTGTATTGGCCTGCATTTATAAAGTGTGAGAGAGCTTCTACCCAAGTCTCCAAAAACAGGTCTTCTTTTGATCTCTTTAAAGGTATAAATAAGCTTTATTATAACCAGACTGCTAATAAGCCATGCATCCCCAGAGCACATGCAATGGGGCTAAGAAAAGTGTGTGAGGGCTGCCTCTTTCCACAAACTGACACTATAAATTTCTCTGTGATATTTATTCGCTCAGAGCACTGTGCTAGTAGATTTGGGCAGCAGTCAGGCTAATGACATATACCTAAAAATCACTGGACTTGAAGCTAGCAAGGGTAATGAAGTATCTTGAAAACAGGGTGGTGAAGTGTACTGGCTGTAACAACAACAACAAAAAAAGAGTCCTGCAGAGGCCATTACAAAAGCTCAGTATTTGCCAATTATTGCTACATATGTAACACAGCTATCCCCTTCACTTCCCAAAGTGAGATGAATGTGGTGAACTCGGGTGCTGTTGTAGGCTATGAGACATGTTTTGATGCTGTCTGGATGTGTCTGGTGTGGGGGCTGGTGAGGAAGTCCTTGGGTTCGGGGTCCCATCCCACTTACAAGGAGTTTTTATCTCATTGTTCAGAGGCCAAACACATCCCTCCATTCTGTAACAGAGGACCATCCTCCCAGCAGTTATTGCTGAAATTTCAAAGATGGTCCTGGCTGACCAGTGAGGGATCTTACATAGCTTTGTTCTCCACCCCAGTGTTGTGTCTTGGTGTCCTCTGGCTGGTGCTGGTGCTGGTGCCAGAGGTGGTCCTGTACCTTGGCGGGGGCATAAATGCATGGGGAGAGCCCTGAGCTCTGTGGGAGTAATGCTGGCTATTGGCCACATGCAAATGTGCTCAGCCTGCAATTTGTTTCTCTGTGAACGAAAAGTAAGCATGAATTTCACTTCTGCGCCTTTACGAACCATGTTAAAGCTGAAGGATATTTTCTCTCCAATGTTTCCATGTATTAGATTAGGAAAGTTGTCAAAATTAAACACGCCACAGTGGGTAGATGCTTTGTTTGTAGCCAAATGGGTTTCCATAAAGTGATGAATTAATGAAATGAAGTAGTGAGGATCATCACATTGTATTGCCAGAACAATGGGAGATCCATAAAATGATCTGCTTGTAAATAATTTGTGATATCTGCTATGTGCAATGCTACTAAATGAGTCTTATTTTCTACAACAAACACCATTTTCTTTTAGAGAAAAAAAGTAGAGAGTTGGACTATCAACATATTAAATTACAGAAGACTTTACAATTTTATTTCTTACCATGTCTTTTGCACTGTTTTATAGTATTTATGGAAAATACAAAGGTATTGTTTATTTTTTTAAATCAATATCTTGTCTTTAACATTTTTGCATTTTATGACTATTTTACAGTATGATGAATGCAGAATGGTTGTGCAAGTTTTAAAATGTATAATCTTTCATATAAATACTTTACAGAAAAAAATCTTAGTGTGATATATCTTATTTTTGAGGTGTCCTATTGGAATCACAGAAAGGACATGTAAAAATATAAGTAAGCAACTCAGGGGTTTTAGATTTCCTAAAATACAGTACTGGAAATAGTTTTGTTAATAAAGTGATGAAATTATTTTTTAATTTCTGAGGTAAACTGGGAATCTTTGAAATATCATTACAGAGTTTCATTGATACATATTTCCATCAAAACGATGTTTTCTTGAAATGAATTCTTTTTTTTAAAGTGTATTGATTTGAATAAAAAAGGTGTGGTGAAGAGAACTCCTAGTGAGGACTGGTGAGTGTTGGAAAAAATGTAGGGAAAGCCTAATCCCAGAATATCCCATTGTTTAGAAAATTTCCTTAATATTGCAGTAGTGGCGATCAGTAGAATAAAGTTGTCCCTCTTCAGGTGAATACATCATCTTTTGATGGTGAACCATTTTGGAGTTATGATGATGATGTTGATGTCTCTATTAGAAAATAAAAACAAATTTTAAAATCTTGCAATCTGTGCTCTTTAGTTATCCTTACTGTTAAATTAATAATATCAATCAAAAGAAAAGAGCCTGTTTCTCATAATGTCCTACTCCTGCTGAATTCAGAGGGTGTGGAATAAATGCTTATTAGAGGGTCTTAAAATATAATGAAACAACAGCATAAAAGATGGTTTTCTCTCCCGTTGAAGTCTAAGGGAAATAGGGAAATCTGGCCAATACTGGAGTTTACTGCACGTGGAGTCAGTGTGACTCCAGCAGTGTGCGTGTGTGTGAGCCTGCCCACAGCTTGTTAAAGGATCAGGGCCTGGCTTAGGAAACTAAATCCTTATCTTAGCAATGTTATGTGTGGTACGTTAAATCAGGAGAACTTTGTTTCTTGGCTGATAAAACAAAGCTTGGATCCAGCTACCTAGGGTTTGATTCTGCATTTCTTGCACATCAAGGAATTTGGCTTTACAGGGAATTTTAAGCTTTGAAAGAAATCCTGGGTTAAGCTCCTGAATGATTAAAATTTAAGTGCTGTCAGATTTCTACATATAAAGTAAAAATAAAATAAAAATTAACATTTAAAAAAATAATACCCACAGTCTCTAGGACCTGAGGCGGATTTGGTGCATTGTAATGGAAATTTCAGTCCCATGTGCCACAGTAACTGCAGCGCAGCAACTTTTTAAAATAGCCATAATGACGCTGTTGCTGATGGTGAAGGGAAAATGTCACAAACCCTTTCCTTAACATGTCTAGTAAAGCTCAAGAATATGTAGCCAAGAAATATCTTGTTAATTTTCTACATGTTTGAACATTGTTGATGGCTACCTGAAAAGAAAGAAAAGAAGTATTTGCTTTAGCATTTGAATCTGGTGCATTCTGATGGCAGACTCAAATTTTGGCCAAACAAAAGAAATTGCCAGACTTGTGGAATGAATTCTGTGTTTTCAAAGTCTTTGTGACCCAGGAAACAACTAGGTATGGGAATTGACACTCCAGTTTCCAACAGATAAAAGTTTTTTGGTTCAAATATAGACAGTTTTATTCAGGTAGTAAAATAGCTGTTTCTGGTTCTGTAATTTTTACTTTTGGGTAGCAAGTTAGTGTTTTAGATGCTGGAGGATAATGTTTCCCTTACTCAAATCATCAGAGGATTTGGTCTCTTTCTCTACATAGTCCCATGCAGGATATTACTAAGACCTGCTTTTGTTTAATTATTCATTTATTTAGTTGTTCTCCCTCCCTGCAACCCAAAAGGGATTTAATTTACTGGAGGATTTTTTTTAACTTAATGCGTAAGAAAGTTTAAAGGTCAAACAGTGAGTGCTTTTCTGAATGGTTGAGATAACTTTGAGCAGTGATCCTTAGTGTAGATAGATATAAAAGAGATTTTTTTTAAAAAAATCAATTTTCATTTGTAACATACTTAATAGTTTACATTTAAACCATCTAAAACAAGGTAAATACTTAATTTTGAAACCAACAAGATTTTAAAATGACATAAAAGGTATAAGGTGGTGACACAGGCATGATAGCTTTTTGATTTAGCCTTTTTAATTTGGTAGTATAAAAATACCAGTGCATTCAGTAAGTCCAAACTAGAACTCTGAGAAAGCAGTCAAATCATGTAAGGTTCACAGTAGAAAGAAAAACCTTTTGGAATAATAATAAAAAACTTGTATTTATGATGTTGAGAAGTCCTTTTTGCAGGTTACAGAACAAACAAAGTCTTAAGTTGCCTCTTCTGATTTTGATGGTAACAAAAGCAACCATTTCAGAAATATAGTGGTGTTAGAGCAATCAAAGAGACTGCTTTCTTACCATAATGTTAGCATCATCTCAGCATGTGGTGCCAGAAAGGTTCTCTTTCTGCAGCGTACCACTAATCCTGCATTGTCTTTATTATCTTTATTTTCTGATGCTTGCCCATGCTGATCATTCACAAACTGCAAAGATTAAGGATGGAACATTAAGGTCTTCAAATACTGATAAATTATATTAATATTAGGATACCCTATAAACTCTTTAGCATCCTATGAATTCCAGGTTGCAGTCACCCTGCAATGTATGTTAGTACATAGAAGTATACTAATATGAAATAAATGTTTTACACTCCTATCACTTAGGAAGAGGCAATGATTTACAGCTCTGCATTAACAAGAAAATTTCGTCTCTGGAATACACATTTATGAATATCTTTTTATAAAAGCTAATTTTACAAGTGCCCATCTCCCTTTTTGGATGTAAGAAAAAGAAGTGCCTGAAATATGTGTGTTTGTATTTCTTAGAGACTGTAAAAATGAATTTCAGATATAAACCAGAATGGTTGATTGGCACAAGCTGTTACTGGGATGTAGACTTGTGATTTGTTCTTTAAATTAATTTTAGAGAAGTGAGGACATAAACTCTGGCCGCAGCGTGTCTTTGTTACTGCAAAAGCTCCTAAACGTGGAGTATTTGTGTCTTCTGCAATATCTCACCTTATAGATCTAGCTGTGAAAAATGTCTGTTATGAAATGTAGCATAAAACCTGTAAGTAATAGCGACTAAGTAGTTGGTAGCGAGTAGCTTTGCAGAAACTGAATATGGAAAACGCTGTGAGCCCAATTACGTCATCTTTACATTGAGTGCTTTCTCACATGAGTATTTCTGTTGAAGTCATTTCACATACCTCCCAAAATGACTCTTTCAAAATAATTACAAAATCATTTTCAACAGTGAATAAATGTGTAAAGGCTCACCAGTGATTTTAAGGATTGAAAAAAAGGGCCCTTTGTGTTAGATAATTTCATTGCTCTATGTTCACAAGTGATTAACTCCCCAATGAGATCTGATTGCTTTTTGTATTCAGACCGAAAAAAGAAATGTAAAATGAGCAAAATATTGTATTTTGAGTGCTGACTATGGGGCAAGTTTAACATATGCTTTTTGGGACATCACAATGATTTGTTACTAGCCATATTTACTGCACATGTGCAACATGGTAGCCTGCCAAAACGCACACAATAGTTACATGATGGGTCACTGAAAAAATAGATTTCAAACGGAGTATCTAAATATTTAATTCACATACAGATATGGGACCTCTTCTAAGACACTGTGGCCTATTAAAGAAATAATAATATATGTTTTATTAGAAACACATGCTGCATAGGGACCCAGTTCCTTCTTCTCTTCATGTAAATGAGAGTAAGCCTTAGACCTTAAGATGCAGGTCTAGAACCCAGTCCAATTAAATGGTAGGTAGAAAGACACTGGAAGGAAAAGAAAACCTCTCTTCTCAGGTGGAAAGAAGATTTAGACTTATCCTACCTACCACGAGATGAATGGACATGAATATAATGGCCATCTTTTTGCCCTCTCCTCCCAATGCTTCTCATTTGCTGCTGTGCAGGATGCAATCAGAGGGGAATGTTTGAAAGAGTGCCTGGGTCTGCCCTCCATGTGTGACCCCATTCAAATCCCATCACTGCCCCTGTGCAGTGGAACAAGACTGTTTTGTGGCTTCAGGACCTTGCATGGACACAGGGCAGGATTACTGTCTGACTGTGGATACTCTGTAGCTGAGCAATAAATCACAGCTGAAAGGGGTTCCTAGCAAATGCACTGTAATAACATGGAAAACTATTGAGAAAGACATTGTGCTATAGTCATCTGGTAAATAACTGTTCACAGGTCATCTGCAAAATTAACAGGGCATCAGAGGGTACAGCAGGTACCACACTACTTTTGCTATGAAGTCACTCCTTCCTATATGGACAGCTCAAATGAGTCAACTGATCCCATCACCCCCTCAGCTGGACCAAGTGCGGCTCTTTTTGAGAGATGGTTAGGGCATGGCACTGCTAACTCCCATGCAAATCATAGTTTTTGTGGAACCGTGTGATTGTTTGCGGCTAGCCTTTGGAAATACACAGGGAGGTGCTCTGCTGCCAGGGGGACTCCATGGGTTCTCTGTGTCTGCACTGGCATTGTGGGATATTGCAGCTGAAGGGTCTGAAGCACATGTGTGCCTGGACATCTCATCATGGTGTCAGTGGTGCTTACTGGGTAGAGGCATTCATTTGTTCCTTTCGCTATATCCCAAGGTAACAAGGTTGCCCTAATTTTTGCAGGGATGGGCAGTGACCATTACCAGCTGAGAAAGCATTGATTCTGGGTTACAAAGTTCTGCCATACTTCATACTTTATTTTAAAAATAAATAAAAGGAGCCCCTCAGCTATAGGTATGGGGTTAGCTGGCTGCTGCCTCACATTCCTGATACCCTCTTGGTTTGTTGGCATGTGCTGTTAAACTCTAACACCAAAGCGTGGTCTAAATGGAGAGGTCCCCAAATAGTTTTGCTTGGCTACCACCACTGACTGTTGGCTCCCAGCTTTATGCCAGGGATGGCCCTGTTATTCCTCTCTGTATTCCTACTGTATGTTCTCCCCATCCAGAGGACCTCAATCCTTCTGCTTCATTTTGTCTCCTCTGGGAGCGCCAGCTCCTTATCTCCAGTGATGACCATGTAACTCCTCTGGCATCATGGCCCCCTGAACTCCTACATAGCCTGGGTTGAAACCTGGGCTGGGAGTTGAAGCACTCTGTGTCCTCTCCATGTACAGCAACTGCTGCTAGAGATAATGGGTATGACATGAAAGCACTCACGGCATAATGGACCACATTAGTATAGCTTGACATGATATCTACATATGAGGTGGGTTTAGGAGTTCAATTTTTTTCTGGATTGGAATTTCTAAATTTTTTATTCTTTAAGACTATTTATAGAGATATTCTAACAGAGGGATTTTCTTTGTGGGTTTTTTTCTGTTTTTGTTTTGGTTTTGTTTTTTTTTGTTTGCTTGGGTTTTTTTTAGGAAAAAAGGAAAAAAACCTTTACGTGAATTTATGGAACAGAACATAATATTCCTGACTATTAATTCTTAACTGAATATGTCAAATATGAAATTAATTAGGATAAGGTTGCATAAAGGTCCTGAATATCAGGTGTTTATATTTCATTTACAGGGTATCAGTAAAAAACAGCAAAGAATGTCTGCATTTAAAGTCATAAATTTTCAAATACAAAGTCCAGTTTGAAGTTAAAAATAAAACTATTTAAAATGTGATTAGATGTGGAAAAAAAGGCTATTAGGTTTGTCATAATAACTGTGTCTTTGATATATATGTTAATAGCAAGACTGTTGACACTGGAGAGATTGAAATTAATACTTGTCTATTAGTCCAAGGCCAGAAGGTGTTGCCTCAAACCATAATAATTGATTCACTAGTGCATTTGTTTAATGGCCCTGCATTATTCTGTAGTGTGCCAGAACGGATGTTGTACTCGCAATCTACCTGTGTTTTGGTGTACATTGTAATTCTGATGGTATTTGCAGCAATATAAAATTGGAACAAGCACTAAAGTCAGTTGGTGGCGTTTGAATAAAATAGGTGAAGGTCAGAATCAGCTCTGTGGGCTCCATGGGAATTAGGACAGAGATTTTCAGCCATGAGAGAAGCTTTTCTTCATGCCCAAAATATCTCTTTGAATATTTTTAATATCTCTTTCTTTTTTCAGAATTACTGTTTTTAGGACTGAAGAGGTAGAGCTAGCAGGGTCAATCTCCAGGTAATTCCAAGTGATTTGTTAGGGAACATTTTATTAGGACTACTTAATCTCAGGTACAATAATCTATGGATATTAAAGGTGATTATATTTGACGTGAATATTTTTATTTGCTGCATTGATGTATTAAGTTCATTGATAACCAGAGACTACTAGTAGGCATAAAAATGAGAATTTTGGCTAGTGAGGAGCATAAATCTATGTTTGAATGGACTTTCTGGATAATAATTAACTGTATAGGAATTTCAAATACATGTGTAGTTCACTTCAGAGGGAAAAAAAGGCATTTAGAATAATTTGGCTATTTCAATGTTGTCAATGACTTTTACTATTTAGAAGATAAGATAAACAGTAAATTTAATTTGCATAATTAAGTTAATCTTTTTAGATTTTAATGTAGTGTATCATGAGTTCCCAGGCTTGTAAATGAGGTTTTACTAGTAAAACTCTTATTACTAGGACATATACCATTTTCTCCTAGCACCAGTACAGAGTGCAAATATCCTAGGTTCCTTTGTCTCAGGGCCAGCAGAATTTTAGTGTTTTTTCTTCTCTTGAGGGTTGTTTTAAAAATTGTAATAAAAAAATACAACTTCTGTGTAACGGTTGAAAGTCTATCACTTTGCAGAAAAATAGATTGTACTTCTAAGGACCTTCTGCCATAAGGACTCTTGTAAAGATGCCTGCCTTTAAAATGCAACTTTTTTTGTTGGATGAACAGCCTAATGTTCCATGCATTGTACTAGTAGTAGCATTTTATGCAACATTGAAAGACTCAATTAATTTGCATAATTCCATGAGTATTACCATGACTTTAAGGTAGGTTAGCTTGCTCAGGAGTCTTGCCTGCCCAATATATATGTTTGCCATTTTGACAGATTAATCATTTCTGAAAACAATTAATTATACTTATGACAAACTGAACCTTATACCCATGGGTCTTAAATTTTTATAGCAGAAATCTAATATTAATGTGTATAAGATCAATGATTTAGTGAGTACCTTAACAGTCAACAATGCCTAAGGCTGAACAAAATTAATATTTTGTTTCCCATCTGGAGACTTCAGCAAAATTAATGAGGAAGGGTGCCTTTTGTAATACATAATAGAAATAAATTTGCAATATTTAACCAGGGGATTGTACTGACATCAGCATTTAGATATTTGGTCTGTTTCCCAGTCTGGTGGATGAGCCATGCTTTCTGCTTTATTACTGTAAATATCAGTACGGGTAATCCTGGCCATATAGGGGACTTACATTTTTGCTTTTACTGGCAAAGGTAGACAACCAGATTCATTTTGTTGTATGATGAGATTCCTAATCTTAGAACAAAACATTTGTTTCTGCTAAGGTATTATCTGGCTAC
>VZTL01030806.1:96717-104629 GCA_013400535.1 Scopus umbretta
CCAGAATAGTGCTTGTGAAACATGCACCTCATCATTTTGTGTTTAAGAGGTGCCACAGATTGCAAAGAAAGTTATTAAATGATTTTAGGGAGCTTAAAAATACTTTTGATTTGATTTTTTCCATCTCTCCCCCATCTGCAAGGCAGGTGTCCAGCATTACAAGCCAGCTGAAGGAAAGAAACGTTACTCTCCATAAAATGTTATGAATAGACTATGATTCTACAAAATAGAGTTCTGTGCATAAAGCAATATAAAGATGTAATATCTCAGGTTCTTTCAGGGGTAGAAGCATTGCTACTGTCATTTCTTTGTATTAACATTGCAGCTAAGACCCCTAGCCATGCTCCAGGGCTTGGCTGTGCTAGGTGCTGGATTTAACCAGTGTAAACAGACCCTGCACAGTGTGGACTGCAGTGTGTCCCTTCTGCAGAATTTCTAAACACTCGTAGACAGCTCCTACTGCAGGGAATAGTGCTGGACTTAAACGTGGCTCTGGAAGAGGACATAGATTTCTATGTTTATAAGTTGTAGAAAGGTATTTTTTTCTGATGAGCTTCGAGGGCTGCAGTAAATAGCTGTGGAGTAAATGCAGATGAAGTGGGACATGAAAAGTACAACTTGTTACTGAATTACACAAGTGTGTGTCTCTAAGCCAGGTACGTGTGTACATCTCTTTCTCTATATTGCTAGTGTTACAAGGTTTTCTGTTTTCTTTCAGCCAGTGATGGAGATATTTCTACATTTGAGCATTAAATATTTCTGAGCTGTATCAGGTATTAAATCATTGGTATCTTATCTACTGGCTATAAAGTACTTTATTATTCTGACAACTCTGTTCTTATGTAAACAGTATATTAGTGTGTAATGAAGGAAATTCTATGATTCTGATTTTTTTCATTGGCCTCAAATGCTATGCATGCACTGGGAATGGGATTGGGCCCGTAATCTTTATTTGAAAATGTGTACACCTGGGAAGCATGCAGGATGTCAGCTTTCTATGGCCTAATTAAAGTGTACTCTGGTGCAAGACTTGGCAAGGAAACAAACATTTGCAGGAAGGTTGTACTGTGAGAATACTTCATACTCTGCATGAAGAAGCAAAAGTTGGCCTGCATCACTCTGATTTACTATGCTGAACAGCTGATTATTAAGATGCTAATAAATGAGAATGAATTGTAGCCTGACAGTCAGAGACAGTACTTTTAATTTCATAAAATAAGCAAGTTTAGATGCTGATGGATTTTGTTCCAGTGAAAGAAAAGATCATCTTGCAAGAGATGGATAATAAACATTTTAGTTCTAGGTATCCAAATTCCCTCTGTATAATAAAAGATACTTTCTGCACATTTAAGCAAAGAATTAACTGGTGAACGTGGGTATTAACACTGGAGCCGAAGGCAAGCCCTTCTAGTTACTTCAGTCCTGCTGTGAAAACAACCAAAGCCTTTTCTAAAATACAGACCGTCCATTGTGCTGCATTGAGAGCATGTGAGCAAATTTAATATGGTTCCTGCTTTTGTCTACAGAACAGGAAGCTAATTCTTATTGCTACATTTATTTGGCTTTTCATCTTCTGTGTTAGACTTCAGCTATATAAACAGCGATAGCAAATGCAGAGAGTGTTGAGGCTTCTTGCTCTTTAGGCAGAAGAAGTACCCATTTGGTTAGTGCTTCTCTCCCCCCAGAGCAGAGAGTTGTCTCACTGTGGTGACTTTTTGCAGTGTATAGCCCTGGCACCTGTGCTTCTCCTGCCCCAATGCAGAAGGACAGCAGGCAGCCCTTCATCGCTCGGGATGTGATGTTCTGGAAAGGTCATTCTTCTTCACATTGGGCACAGAAGGTTCAGCCTGTCTTTGCTGGTGGAGGATCATGCATTACAGAATCTGCCTGAGTCTCTGCCTCACTCAGGGTCTACTGTTTTCCTTTACTTCTATTACTACAGGGGCATCTAAATTGTGGCTTTTGCTAGACCTGTCATCTAAAAACCCCCTGTGCGTTCCTGACAGACAAACAATTAATTCATGGCTGTTTATAATGCTGTTTCTCCTGCATATTTTGCTCTGCAATGATGTTGGCCACTCATCTGTGGTTCTGCCTGGCTATTGCTAGCCTGAGCTTCATTTCATTTGTGACTCACTCCAGCTCTCTGCTTTACAGAAGAATCAATCAACTAACAGGATCCAAAGTGATCCCTTCTCCCACATGCACTTGTTTGGGCATGCAAAGCAAACAGAAGGCAACTCAGCCAATTTCAGCTGCCTGGATAAGCAGGGGACAAACTTGGCACAAAGGCAGAGACAATCTTAAAGGTTTATTGACAAGGAGGCTGCTTTGCTTATGCTGTGCAGTGGTATGAGTTGCATTGGTTAGACAGAGGTTGCTAATGTGCCCACAATCCAGGACAGTTGTTCATTGTCAGTTCAAGTGGGTTGCCGTCAGCAGTGCCTGCCTGGGTAGCTGAAACACTGAATTCGCGTCCATAAACCCCCAGGCATTTAGCTCTGGGGAGCATTTCTCTCTCCTTACTGTGGCACAGCATGTAGCTATCATCCTTCCTCCTGCATCACCTCTCACTTTTATTCGTAATTAATCATTTAATTAAAAGTCTTATTTTTGAGTCTCCTGCTGTCAGTGGCCAGACTCCTCATAGTGACATCGCCCGTGACTTGAAACTATTTTAAGGCTTGTATACATAAAATACGTGTTTCAATGCTGCTCCAATACTGTTTTAACAATCAAAAGAATGTTGTTATTAAACAGAAAACATTTGATCTTATCCATTTCTAAAAAAAAAATCTCGTGGTGTTCCTAACCTACTGTGCACCATTTTCATTAAGCTCTAGAAATTAAAGCAGGTTTCATTTTCCATTGTAAAGGTTGATTAAAAGTTTTCCTCATTTTGAGAAAAGTAAAGCAGTGCATATGTGAAAATGATTAAAGAAGCAGTGATATATTTCAAATGTTTTTAAATCACTGCTAAGGAGAGAAACAGATAATCTTGTGGTCACTTCTAGGTCTTGATCTTCTGTTTGCTGGAGTCAAAAGTAATGTTTCCACTGATTATAATAGTGCCACAGTGGGCAAACACATAGCTGGTTATGGCAGAAGTGAATTTCAGACAGGGAAGTTTCAACTGACAGTGTTTCAGAAATGTCTCTTCTAATCAACACTCTTTTTTTTCCAGCTATCTTTTCACAGCTTATGCATGATGAGAAACACTTTTATCTGAATGAGATTAGGAAATAGAGCAGCTTCAAATGGGTTCAAGTCTTACATATGAAAACCAACACCCCTTTACAATCTGGATTATTTTAGACTTGGAAACACTGGTGTGTTTTTTCTACATTTTAGTGTAGGTTATGATGCCAAATTTATCTCCCCACTCACATTCAGTTTGTCACACAAACAGTGATCCTAAGAGATGTAAAAATCTTTTTATATAAGTTCACTGCATGATTGGTGTCTAAAGATTGATTTTTGTCATCCTTACTGCTATATGCTTCAGTGCAATAAATTATTCCCTATTCTATAAAGGACCTAAATATACTTATGTACGTAAGTGAATCAGGTCCACTCAAAAGCCTCTTGGCTTTTGAAGTAGTGTGAGTGGTTTCCATGGGACCATGTGGAAGGCCAGAGGTTATGTGATGTGAACAACACCCTGGGAAATTATTAACATTCTTAACTGGATCAAATGAGTAAATTCACATTTTTTAATAACCCTGAGCACACTTTCTCGTTTCATCCAGAAAGTTATTAAAATAATATTTAGCAATTTTGTCTTTAGCTTTTCAAAAAGCTGAAATGCTTCGGATCAGTGTCTGTTGATACATTAATACCATGTAGCTCTTGCAATCCCATGTGGTAGATGGGCAGGATTTTCCTTCTGTGCTCTACAGAGTTGCCAGTACTGAATCTGCAAACATTTAGACACTTACTTTTAATGTAGATCTTTATTGGAACTGCTCATTCACATAAAGCATGTAAATAATGTCAGGGTCTTATCTACAGGCTGAGGGTCTTAGTTGTTAGTATTGCTCTATTTAGCAGAGTAACATCTTTAAGTAAACTTGAGATATAATTTCACTAGAATTTATTGCATTGTTATATTAACTCCTAGATGAGATTTAGGTCGTGACCTCCCAGCAGGCTTCGGCATGTTACCTGTAATCTTTCACATACATACAGTTTATCATAGGCAGAACTGCTTTCAGATCAGTCATATTTTAGGGCTCACAACTGATATATCAGTCACAGCATAAAATGCTATCATTCCTGTAGACCAACTGTTTACCAGAGTATAACACAAACTCTCCTCCTGTGTCTCATTTCATCACACTGTTCCACATAGTGATGTTTCAATGTGAAATGAAGTTTTTTCATGCTGTGCTTCTGAGTAGAAAAAAGACAGAAGTACATGTATGATAAATGGCAAAGGTTCCAAGAGAAACCTTGCAAAACAATACAATTTGGAAGCATTACATTTGCTTAAATAATTTAGTACATAAATGGATCTGTTAAAGTTTTATAACCAAATACTGTTTATGTGGCTTTGGGTAGAAAATCGGTTACATTTCCACTGAATCACTTAATCTTATCTCTTATTTAGAAATTAGGAAATATAAATAACTTGAGAGTTGTCATTGTAAAGTAGTTTTGGAATCAGTAGCATTAGAAAAGTATACTTTTCTTTTAAATAGCTTCATGCACTTAAGTTTGCCATTAAAATATAAGTATTCTAAATTTTTCTGAGGTTGAGTTCATTTTCTGCTGGTTTTATGGTGGATTAAACTGCACAGTTTAAGCAGATAAGCTATTTGATCTCATAGACTAATACTGATACGTAGATTTGTTCTCTCAGATACTAAAATGTGCACTGAGTTCAGTGAGATATTCTTGTTTCACCTTTATTCATAATGTAGTTTTAAAAACTATCAGCAAAGTTATTGTTGCTGTCATTAGGACTGGTGTATTCTGAAAATCAGGGCTGATATTACTTGATCTCAGAAGACATCGTTTGCTGGGATACTCAAAATTAGGCACCATATGAAAATGTAGGTATGTCTGTTTTTATTTCTACCTGGAATGCTGAAATAATGGAGTCCAATGTTTCCTAAGAAACCAAACAAAGCCAAAACTCTCTTAAGTCTCTTTAACGAAAAATGATGCTGAGGAACCAAATGTGAGCTGGGAAGCTAATGTGTAAGTGCATTTTGTGTCTTCAGAAATGTCCCCATGTCCAGAGTTCATAAGCATTAAGTTCATGTATATAAATCCTTAAAAAGAAGCACATGCCCCAGCATTTTCAAGGTGTGGAACAGATTGACAGAAAAAAAACAGTTGATAGTGAGTCTCCACAGGGATTTATTTTTATCAGGCTTGCTCATTCTATGAGAGATTTTTTTGGCCTGTTGAAACATTCATAATAATGAATGTTGATTCCACCATTCCCGTTCGAGTGCGAGAAGTGTGCTACCCTACCTCCTCTAACAGAACCCTCTTCCTAGAAATGGATCCTGCTCCTTTCCCCATTCATTCAGAATGTGGGATTTATAAGAATATGTACCCTGTAGGTATTGTCAACAGCTGACCAACAGGCAAAACCATTTTCTTCAGCCATGCAAGCTCTATAGCTGCTAGTTCTTGTGTGAAGTCTCTTGTTTTTTGCCTCTGAGCTTGCTATTTTATGGTGGGAAATCTTTTGCTAGGAATGTATTTTAATGCTCTCATGTAACAACTGAGGAGTTCTAAATTCTTAACTGGGAATTTTTTATAGCTCTCAATTAAGCTTTTAAAATAAAAAGTAAAGGATTTTGGACTAAATGCTGGAGGAACTTAATTCTGTCATGAATTTTCTTAATTAAAAATCTTTTAATGTTTTCCTCTTTTTTTTTTTTTTTAAGCAGTAATTCATGGTAGCTAAGTAACAGCTGAGAAATAAAATCTTTTGGTGACATCAAATCTGTGAAATGGTGTAAAATACAAAAAATCCTTAGTAAAAAAAAATCTTCATTTATTGGAGGCAGTTTATAGCTTTTCCATGCAAATAGTCAGTTCAGTTTAGTCTTATGGAAAGATCCAACAAGTACATAACTATTTTCAAAAAGTATTTAACAATATACTCTTACAAAGAGAAAAAAATGAAGTGCTGAAATTTCAGTAAGGAAGAGAAATGTTTTTTCACACTGAGGACCTTATTTCTCGGATAATTTTGGTTTAACTACATGGAAAGAAAACCAGTTAAAAATATTCTGAAGCCTGCAGAAGCTATATGTACAAGACCCCATTCTGATGACATAAAGTCACAGGAAATTTTCTAATGTCTAATTTCTTGTTATGAGACATTCATGTAGAACTGTGAGTAGAGACCTAAAAATCACACTGGTTTGGAATGACATTTAACTTTAAACGTTTCTAGTGCAAAGACTGATTTAGCAGATGACCACTTTCTCGGACACCAGGTAGTAAACACTGGTGTATTAATATTGTAGTTTAATATTTATGGTATTTGTTAGAGATAACTATGATTAGAATTGTTGACATTTTATTAACCATGCCGTAATAGTAAGTAAATGATTTGTGGACCCCATGTGAGAGCATTTGGTGTAGTGCATGATCTGCCACACATAGAAGATAAAATGAAAATGCTAAGCATGTCTATTTTGCTCACTAGAAAGCCTGAGAAGCATGAATAGCCACTTGTACTCAAAATTCAGTATTTCAAAAATTCTTCCTATGTAGGAACAAGACAACTTTGCCAAAACAGGAGTGGAACCTAAATGAAATTAAAATATTACACTAATAAACATGTTGTTCAGAGTCCAGGCAGGTAATATCAGCATCTTTAAACTTGAAGTTGGTTTTAAAAAACTATGCGTCCAACTTGATGTAACACATACACAGTCCAATACATATACATTGATTTTCATTCCTGTCTTTTTCTTTTTCCTTACAGTTTTTACAGAACTATCGGACCCAGGAAAAAAAAACAAACCATAATTAGACTTTCAGATATTGCACTGTTTGCCTGATATTTTTTTAATTCCAGATGTTTTTCCATCTGGATGAGGTTTGAAACCCAAAGACGCACCCACTAGTACATATGTGACTACAAATGAATAATATTTACTTGGCGTGCTACTTCTATTTATTCATCATCAGCAACTTCCTACATGCCCTTCATAAAATGAAAATAAGACTGGATTAGCACACAAAGCTGTTTTCATTTCTTTCATTCCGTCAACGAAAATCCAGATCTAGGCAGAAAACATACTGTGACAACGACAACTAAAGCTCAAAGATTTTTTAATTTGAATTAGCTATAGACTTTGAGCCATCAGAAATTTGTGCATGAAAGGTATCAAAAAATTGTCAAGGTACATTGGATGATATAGAATCTTGTAGTTGAAATACCAGATTACTACTGTTATTTGGCTGAGGTTAGAGCCAAAGATGAAGTGACTGAAGAACAGAGGAAGCACTGAGTTGAAAGAGCAGAAATTGTATCATTCTCCTCAATTTACTTGAGAGTGCCTTCTGTTTGTTAGATTTACAGTCTGGTCTTGGATCCTCATCTGTTTCTATTTACTCTGATAACAGCAAACCCCAAGAATGCTATATTAATCTGCTCTTGGAAAAAAGTGTCTCTCAACTGCCACTCTTGCCATGTGTATTTGTGAGTTTTGTCACCGAGAGTGAAGGTTATTGCGGGCTGTGTGTTTGAAGCTTATATTTTAAAGACTTCATAGGAAAGTGCAGAATGCACCCATCTGCTGGGGTTGGGCTGTCCTGCAGAGCACAAATTTCACTTATGCTTTCCATTCCCCTTCATTCAACTCATCTTAAATGAAGCTTTCCCTCCTCTCCACTCTCCCTAGATTAAACTGATTTGGAATTAGACACTTGTATAGAT
>VZTL01030809.1:1651-17528 GCA_013400535.1 Scopus umbretta
GAATATTTTTTGTTTAGTTGTTTTTTTGGATTTTCAGAAAGAACCCTTTAAGAGTGATGCGTTCTTTAAGAGTATCCCATCCACCCATGCAGCCACACTGATGTGACATATAGTGACACAAGATGCCACAGAAAATTAAGCTGAGCCCTCCAAGTGAAGACTTGATTTAGCCCAACATTCTCCACAAGTCACCATTTAAATTAACTGCTGTAGATGCAAGCTAGGAAAATGATAATTCATGTAGCATGAGTATTGCAGAAATGGTTTCCTGCTACTGGAAAAATAATCTGCAAAATACATCCTTAAAATATGGTACTTTCCCCTTCCTATGTATAAAGGTAAATAAATTCAGCTGCAAGAAATGCAGCACGTTTTTAAGAGGTCACTACAATGATTTTTTACCTGCTGTGTGTTATGCATTTGTACATACACAACATATAGTCTTAGCAAACGCAGACTTGCATGTATAAATGTGCATATATGTGTACGTTCAAATTAAAAAGTTTTTGCTAACTTTCGGTATAGAAATACCCTTACATATATTTTGGGAATAAATAAAAAGGATTTTATTTCTGTGCAATGGAAAATATATCAACCCAAACCCTCAAATAAAGGAAGTATGGGAATGATTCTGTAACCATGCTATTAGGGCAGTAAAATGGGGACCCGTGTACCAGCCTCTCCTCTAATAAATACATTCTGTATAAAATACTAGTTACAATGGCAATACTGAAAAAGGCATTTTCTACCAAGACCTGTGGTTAGGGCCATCATTTCAGATGTCGTTGACATAGGTTTCACTTCTGTAAAAAATTGGGACAGAAAGTATATTGAAGTGTTAATACCTCCTAAATCAATATGCTGCTGATGAACATATTGAATCTAAAAGTTAGCCCTCACAAAGCCAAATATTGCCACTGCCTTGGAGTGTTTAGTTCTTTAGAAAATTTGGCCATTAATGTTGTTATTTATGTTAGTCTTGAGCCCTTTTGAAGATCGGATCTTTGGAGGTGATTGTATAGTTAAACGTTTCTGGAAAAAAATTACTTTAAATTCCTAAGTCTCTTTAACATCTAAGATCCACTTATTTTCCTTTAGTTGCTTTTGGAAAAACAAACCCAAATAACTGCAAGGCAGGACTTGGCAGTGCCTGTTGGAAGGGGGCAGGAGGATGCGCGGGGTTTCTGCACCAACCTGTCACCGTTGGGATAACAAGTTCTGACCCCTCAGAAAGCAGAGGCGATTCCCCCGAGGGCACATAAAGCAATGTCAAGCGCTTTAGCGAGAAGGCTAGCCTACATCTGAAGCACTTGAGTGTTTATGGGCAATGACTTGTCCGGAGCTTTTTTGTAAGCTCTTATCTCTCTGAGCTTAGATACGAACTTTGATCTAATGGCTAACAGGTCCTACCTAACATTATATACCTCCTTTTCCAGTCACCATTTCCCAAAACCTTAGAGACTTGCCAAAGCTCTTGTACTCTGCATTTGCAAAAACTAATCTAAAATACTGTGGTCATTTATCACTGGGTTGTGTTTTTGCCATGCTTTAAAAATTTGTGTAATATATATTAGATGTCTATGGATTTTGGCATGGTATTGGGTCATCTAAGCAATTTGGCATTGTTTAGACTGCAAAATAACACACAGGGTCAAGAGCAGTCAATATTGGTCCTATAAATTATTGTCGAGGCTCTCATAAATTGTCCTCTAATTTGTGGCTTGGGGGGAAAAAGAAAAAAAAAAGGAAGATATCAGAAGTCAAATCTCTCTGCCTCTGCAACGGCACCTGGTTTTTTAGTGAAAAGGGCTGTCCTTCCCAGCAGTGGGCTGAGGTGTTTGCTTCTATTGTCCACACTGGGCCAAGGTACCAGGGACCAGAGTGACTTCTGTTGCTGTGCTTCTACAGGGAAATGCAAAACTAAATCCCTGGGCAGAATTTCAGGCAAACAGTCATTTTATTTACTTATATTCATCTCTTCTGGAAAAAAAAAAAAAAAAAAAAAGGGAGAAAATAGCTTGCTTAATCCCAGTACTAACACAATATTGATTCACATTCATGTTCAGTATTTATTGACGTGCATTGCATACAATGGAGGCTATCAATTAGGCTACTCTGTTCAAGGGAAGGGGCAATCATGTTAGAAAACAGATGAAGCTCATCATTTATATAGTCCTAATTTTATGTAATGTAAACCTTTCAAACCCTGGGCACATGACAGTGAAAATGCATGTCCTGATGAAAAAAAGCAAAAACCAAATGGATTTACTTCCCAGCTAATTACTATGGGTGACTGTCCACAGAGTCACATCATTATTTCCTGAAGTTCTGTAATGAATTCAAACTTCTCTTAGTACAGACCGAATTTCTGTGTATTTTATTAACTGACATTAAATACATTTGTACAATAGCTTAGCACAAGGTTTTGTGAGTGGGCCAGATATATGAAATTTTAGAAGTGGTGCGTAATCTTACTGTATTCCTTCTGTACATTTAAGCAGGGGTTCAGCATATTGAGCCCCTATTAAAGTCAGTGTCAAGGAGAGCGTAATGGCATATGGGCAGTATTCAGGAGACCAAGTTGTTGCTTGCAGAAATCAAATATAAAACACTCTCTTTTTTTGCCCCTTGGAGGTTTTATTGCATGGTCACAGCTGGATTTACACTGTATTTAATAAAATATTAGTAGCCACCAGGGATTTAAATATGTAACGTAATTCTTTTTCAGTAAAATAATTCCATAAATCCAAATATGAAACTATTTTTTTTTTGCAAGTGCTGTATGCCCATAATTAAATTAAACCCTATATATGGCTTTTTTTCACCATGGAATTTAATGGAAGCAAAATCCATCTGCAAAGTTGATTTTGGACACATATTCACATTTTTTGGAGCTGAAGTAGGTCTGGTGGCTAATAAGTTTTGGGGAGAAACAGGGGTGCTGCCTGTCCGTCCTGGCTGAGCTACATTTGATACAGACCTGTGGCAAAATGAGGGTCAGTATTACGTTACAGAGGCAGGTGAAGGTTTGCCTAATTCTGCACTGAAAAAAAGTGCAGAGTCGGTGTCATTTTCCTCTACCTCTGTGGTCTCTACCGGCATCTAGACTACTAAGAAAATGAACACAACGCAGCCATACTGCCTTGGCCAGATAGCCTTTACCTTGTGCAGTGACCAAGGTGAGCTAGCTACATAGTCTGTATACTCTTTGTATCATGTTTTCAGTTTTCAGAGGTTTTTGGTAAGATAACGGGAAGAAAGAGATGCATCTATATTTTATTTAGCAAGCTTAATATTTTGGAGGCATCCTGAGTGCTTCTGGTGAAAGACATTGTTGGTCATATCTTCCGTTAGATGAAAGAAGTGCTTTGAGGTTTGTACCGGCTACAGATGATTTCCTTGTAGGCATAGTGCTAATCGCCATGAAGAAACGGGCAAAGGGATAAGAAACAGAAAGACTGTGCAGGGAAATAAAATAAAGGTATTATAAACTGAAGCTTGATGAGATATGTTGAGAGGTCTCACTGTAGGTTGCAAAACCAAAAAGTTTGAGTACTGACAAACAGCTGTTTTGTTACTTTTTAAAGAAAATAAAGATAAGGGAAAAAAAAAGTTAATGGTCCCAAAGACACATATTCCTGGCTATTAAAACAGGGAGCCATTTTCCAAATGGAATGAAGTTTCTGTTTTGTATTTGTAACCGTGGTTAACTGTGCTAGGAAGGGGACTCCAACTGGAATTTGACTAGATCCATAAAGTTACCACTTTTATACTTCTAGGTGAAACACAATCTTTAAAATTAGAAGTCAACAGTCTATGATGCCACAACTTTTCCATAAACAGCAGTTTTGGCTGTTTATGGAAAGGGAAGCAGAAGAAGGAAGTAGAAGGAAGAAGGGAAGTAACCATGCTAGAGGGTATAGATTCAACATCTTAGAGGAGCTCTGTGTCATTTTGTGCAATGCCTTAGATTTTCTCAAATTCTTTTCTTAGAGAACTAGGGGAACTAAATTAGTGATCCAGTCTAGCACATATGACTGAGTTTGCATGGACTAATGATGCTACAACGTGAAGCAGAGTGGATGAAGGCAGCTGTAGCATTTAAGCTCTGCGAGTAGTATGGATGGGGAAACAAGAACATCTGAAGTGCGAAATCTTAATTCACACTTAATACAAATTCTTTAGCTTTCCTACACACACTAACAGCTACAATAAAAAGGCCCATCATCTCCCATCCTAACTGAGCCATCTCTGAGCAAGGCAACTTTTTTTTCCCTCATACTTCAGATCAGATGCTTTTTGCATTGAATAACTGCACCTCACTGAACTTGGAGATGTTAATGAAGCTTCATGAAAACCCTTCAACCAGATTTTTACTTTCTTGAAAAATGGTACATGAAAGTTATAATTGTATTTTAAATTGTAAAAAACCCCCAAACCTTGAAATATGCAGCTTTGTGCTTTTTAAACACAACCAATGTTTTCACTTTTTTGAACTTTTGCTCCACTGTCTTCTATTTATCCCCTTAATTCTTTCAACTATCCATTTTCACATTGTCTCTGAAAAAAAAAAGGCAAAAGAAAGTATTAAAGGTGTTGCATATGTAAAGGTACAGTTTTAAATTGTTCCATTTTTCACTTTTAGCATTTCTCATCAAGCAAGTGTGAAACTTCTGGAAAACAAAAAAAATTGAGATATTTGTGAGTTTGGGGTAAATACAGTTTTCAGTAAAAAACACTGACCAGATTCCCTTTTTTTTTTTGTCTTGAATGGATGCAATACCTTATGTTGGATTAGGTGGGACACCTATTTGTAGTTATTTTTCTGTTTCTATCAGTTGTAGCTGAAGATTGAAAAAACCCCTCACTTGAGATGTTCAGAACATCAATCCAGATGCACTTTTAAACACTGGGATGTGAACCAAGCTTGCATTCAGACAGTGGATTCGCATTGCCGTCCAAGTGGGCTGAAAGGCATTTGCCACAAATGTCTTCAAACTTGGGTTCAGCAACAGATTTCGCTGTTGCTGCGTTTTGAGTTATTATGTTGTTTTCTTTTGTCTTAGCAATTCGGAAATAAGACAACAGTTGCTAAAAAGTCGGTATTTTCTTCTAGCTGCTAGTAAATACTTATCGAATCTTTCTTTGGGGTCAGTGATTTTTCATATGTCTTAGTACACAATGGAATTATTTAATTACTTTTGCTAGCAAGTTTACAGACAAGTATATCCCTATCATACTGCATATCCTCAAATAAGATTATTTACAATCCAATCTAAGGAGTGCTGACTGGTGTCATTGGAAGCGAAAGCTGCATCAGCATTTAAATTTCTACTTTTCTGGGCAAAAACCCAACTGGCTGATTCAATTAAACTCTTTATGTTATATATTATCCAGAAGTTCACAATCTGAAGTGATTCTCAGAGTCTGAAGCCATGCCTTTATGATTGCAATTTGGTAGCAAGACAATTTCCGAGGACTATTTTACTTGAACTGCAATGAAAATGTCAGGACATAACACACTTTCTGATGTGGGTTTTATGAAAGGCACTCCAAAATCAACCATTATTTCAAGCACAAGCAATAAATAACCTTCATTATTCATTAGAGTGTATATATGCATTTGTGTTTGCAAATATGGTGGTTTTCTGAGCAAAGAACCCTGTAATCAAAAGACCCTTCACTCATTTAAGGAGGTAACAAATGGGTAGGCAGGAGGCACAGAAAAAGACAGTGTATTTAATCGGTAATGGAGATAATCTATAGAGTTCCTGCAATAAACGTAGTCCATCTTCCAGGCATAAACTTTAGATAAGATATAGGATGTGGAAAGATTCATGCAATATTGTGAAGCTACTTTTCATAATAGTCATTTGGACGAATTTTGTTTATGGTTTATATTGAACAAAGAGAGTAGACCTTTCCCATATCACGTAAATCACAACCCTCCTGCAGGATGTCTGGAGTGCTGCTCCACTATTATTATTCACAAGAACATTAACATCAGTGAAATAGGCTCTGTGAATTTACTGCTATTTACCTGTTCAGATTAGGAGCTAACGCACCCCTGTAAACAGCCAACATGGCATGCCAGACCTCCTGCAGCAGCCCCTTGCATCCTCAAACGTTGTGTGAGAGTGCTAGAAAGGCAGCCTCCACACACTGATGTCATTTGCGTGAAGGTTTTTTTTTTTTTCTTTTTAATGAGACTTTGAAGAAAGATTGTATTTACACTCAGGTACCCATGCTGATGAATTTCAAACAGGTCAGTCAGAATTTTAGAGTCAAAGACTCTTGGCCAAAATACAGTGTTTTACTGGAGCTGTTTTCATTTTGAATTTAAAAAGAAATTTGTTCAGAAAATGAAAAATTTGAATATTTTTCTGGCACTTCAGAAGCATAAATTATGGTTTCTAGAATGGCTTTGTTTTGACAAATTCAAAGCAATTTTCAATTGCAAGTATGTTTATTTTTGGGGGGTTAAAAATTAAATTGGAGGAGATTTTGACAGAAAGCCAGCTGAGCGTTCATTGTAAAAGAGGCTGAGATGTTGTTTCTTGTTGTTTTTTGTCCTTTTATACAGAAGGGCATTTGTATAATGAAATCTTTTTTTTTTTTTTTTGGTGAGACAGGTGAAATCAGGAGAAAAAACTGTGCCCGGTAGCATTTCCATAGTTATTTAATAAAACAGAAAAAAAAGAGGCACCAAGCCATGATGACCAACAATTTTCAAATGAAGACTTCAGGATGGTGCTGGAGGATCAGCTCAAACCAATTAAAGCACTGGGGAAGGACACTGGCTTCCCAGCCCCTAGATAGCAGCTAGAAGAAGAGGGGAGGAGGAGGAGGAGGGCTCTCTCTCTCCCCTGCCTCTTTCTTTTTCCCGCTCCTGTTTTTCATAGTGGGGGTACTAATGAACTTTTCAAGTCCAATGAAGACAACCCTTGTGTTCTGATTAGTTGCCTTACTTTTAATGAATTGTTTTAATCAAGTTTCAAAGCAGGCACTCTATGCTTCATTGCAGCAGCCCAATGACAATGAGCTGAATGTTACCAAGACAGTGCATCTGATGGACTTTAATGGATTTTATGTGACAGTGTCTAGTGGCCTCATATTAGACATAGCTTTACAACAGAGAACCCATGGGGTTGCACTATGCATTTAATCTATACAAACTGTAAGGATAAGGGAGAGGGAAGCTGGGGAGGGGGAGAGACTCTGAACCCTGAAGACCTTCAAAAGACATGCATTTCATACTAATAAGAAACAGTCTTCGGTCATTTTATTTTTTGCAATAGCAGAGTCCCGTTGTGTTTTCTTAGGGAATCTCATGAGTATAATATCTCCAGGGCTTTTTGCAATAACATTCTCGAAACGCAAAGTTATCTGGAAAAATTAAGCTCTCAAGGAAATCTTGGCAGCGCTGTAACATTTCCTGGATTTCAGGTAGCGATTCTGAGTTGTGATCTCTTAAGTCCGTAACAATTTGCTATTTCTAATTTATTGCTTCATTTGTGACTGCTGCTACAGCAAGGTAAATTTATTCTGATTTGCACAACCTAAGTCTTAGCTCTGACAGTGACTAATTATTACCTGAGTTAAAATAATGAAAGTGTCGGAAAGTGTCCGAATGCAATTTGTTAGGAAAACATGTGGCATGCTGTGTTACCCAAGCCCAGAAAAGCCTAAGTGATCAGAAACCATGGAGAATTAAGAATTTTTCCCCCAAAGGTTACAAATCAATGTGGAAAATTTTCAGGGAATTGGAGTGCTGAGGGGTTCCATTCACTAGAATATAAAATGCAGACCATACCTGTGTGATTTTTTGCTTAAGGAGGAAAAGTCACTTTTTCAGAAAGAATCTAAAAGGGTATTGTGATGGTAACCATGTCCAGAGAGCTTGCATCAGTTATAGATTATTACTCGATGCTGATACTATTTTAAGTATGCACTGGATGAGGATTCTTTTGCAGCTGTTCTTTTTCAGAAAAATCAAAAACCAAAACAAAACCAACCTACAGAAAAACAAAATCTGTAGCAAGAAACTCCAAAAGTGTAAACACCTTTAGCTGATGTAAAGAACACATTATTTTTTTTTATTTATTTATTTTTCTGCTGGCTCAGGGTCAGTCCTGTGTTTTGTCAATTATAGGCATGTCTTATTCACAGAACAGCTCCACTTCAGCTGTGTAAAATGGACCCTGAAATGAAATGGTCAAATGATGTTAATGACTCTGTCTGCTTGCAAAAGTTTCTGAGGAATGTTCGCAGCTCTGGGTTAGAATTAGAAAGCATCTGACAGCTCGGTAGTTCTGGTTGTTCAAATAGCTCTATGCAAGCAGACGCGGTATCAGTAAATTAAAATAATAATAATACAAAAATAATAAACAGCTATCTGGCTGAAATAATAAAGCAGTACAAACGATTTCGGACTGCTTCATTCAGGGCATTTGTCACTCTTGTGAGCCATTTAAGCCACACTTTAAGTTAAATTTATCTTAAACAGGATTTAATTTAGATTTAATAAGGCAATTGTTTTATTGTTAAGTACCGTTTGGATGTCAACACATAATGTTTTCTAGAGTGATAATTCTACTGTACTCTGACAGGATGCTGGGACTACATAAAAGCTAACAATTTCATGGTCCATAACGACGTACCTCTGTTTAAAATTACTGAATATATACCTGCATTTACCGTCTGTATTTCAGGCCCTCCTACCACATGAATGTCCTGTCGTATTAAGAAGCTATACAATCTGCATCTCTGTCTATATTTAACACACCTGCTAGACCTCTAGAGAGATGCGATTATATTAATTACAATATATTGATTGATTTCTACTTTACATGGACTGTCTGTATTTAATTTAAATATACAATTAAGCATATTGAAGACAGAGTTTGGATTGTTGCTGTGATAAATAATTGCTAATTGTGTCATGATACATCGTGTATTTTAAGGCAATGTTTCTCATATGCTAGTAGCAACTGCATATATAAAATATGCTGAGAATTTGTTTTAATTATTCGCATTTGTTCATGGCCACTGCTTTTCTATTTCTCAGGTCTGGAAGGAACAATATGTATCTTGGCACTTCAAAACAATTGTTGGCATAATTTTCAGGAGAACATATATACCTTTTCACATAATATCCATGAATGTTTTTATGATGATTATATGGAAAATATAGATGTCAGTATGTAGTCCTGCTCTCTGTTTTGCTAATTTCTAGTGTGTGTACAGTATATCTACAGAACAGGCAATTAAATCACTAATAATATTTGTACTCATTATTGCTATTAAAGTCTATCAGTATTATAATATTAGTGTCAGTAATATTACTATTGCCCAAATATATTAGATTTAATTTGTCATTTTATATGACAACAATAAAATTATTTTTGAATCTTCCCTACACCTATAACAAGACTAACAACTAAATTTTTATTTTTTTTTTTCATTCAAGGGAAAAGACAGCATTATCTTTTCTTGCCTTCACTCCCATTTTGTTTCCGCTTTCTACAAATAAAACCAAACTTGTACAAATCAGTTTGATGAGAGAAGTCTCCATGAAAACAGCAATTTCAAAGAAGCCTGGAGAGTATTTGCAAATTATGGATTTGTAAATACAACATCTATTATTAAAAACTTGGTTCTAAGAGTTGCACTCATTTAATCAAGGAACAGAAACAACCCTGTGTGATTCACACTCCCAATAAAAAATAATCATAAGAGACCCCAGACATATAATTTCTAATCTATGACTACACTGAAAAAAACCTAGCAGCTGTTCAAAGAAAATTCCTGTACTGGGAAAGAGGATGGGGTCTGGAGTTTGAAAAGCATCTCAGAAAGACAGATCCTTTTGTCACTGAGGTCGCTTGGAAATTTCTGCCTTGCCTGGGTTGCAGGCAGTGTGCGCTGAGCCCCTCCTTGTGCAGGGGAGCATTGCTCTTTTGCTGCTGTTTGGTACCTTTTTGGAGGAGCGGTGGTTGGGGTGTCATTACGCAGCCATTTCCAGTGGCACCAAGACTAGCTGAAGTTCCTGCTCTTTTTCTCCCTGCCTATCAATCCCATCCCTGCAGCGCAACCCAGCCCCACAGCTGGATATCCCTCTGGTCAGGGAATTCTCTACCCTAAACTTTGGCTGTGTGAGTTGGGAATGCAGAGGGTTCCTTCCTTTTCTTTTTGGAATGAATCACCAGAAGGAGATTTTTATGTTCTTAGGTCCAAGACAAGAACCTGATACGATGCTTGAGGCAAACGCTGCTCTAAAAGATGGGGAGATAAGGAGTGCCTGAAACATCGGACGTCCTGTTCAGCCTGCCACAGTATGTCGAGTAAAATTTAGGCACTCAAGCCTCCGAGGGCTGCATTGCACAGTTGCATGGGGCCTTTTCTATCCCGCCGTGCTATGAGGTGGTTCCCAGCTGGGAAGGGATGATGTGCACCTAAAGCAGCAGGCAGTGGCCCTGCACCCGCTGGACTGATGGCCGCAGCTCGCGGGACGGGGTGCTCTGCGCAGTCCAGCACCCTGCAGGGGTGCGGAGCCTGAAAGGCTGCAAGCAATCTGTGCCAGTAATGAGCAGCCAATTAATTGATGACTGAAAGTATAACTGAATCCTACGCCTCGGAGAAATCTGAAATATAGTAACTGCTTACTTTATTGACAGCATTCAGGCCATACTTAGTAGCTGGTATGTAAGGAGTAGCTGGACAATTCTGTTACAGTTAATATGTTTCAGAACACAGCATAAAACATGTTTTAACACTATAACATCTATTGAGCAGTACCTCTGGGAACAGGCTTTATTATTAGATTACATTATACAAGATTAGACTAGTCAATAAGGGATTTCTTTCACACAGCATGCCATCTGAAATACCTGTTTTCTTTCCTTTTTTTTTTTTTTTCNATAATTTAAATTTTCTTTTTCTTTTTTTTTTTTTTAAATTACTTCAAGACCTTCTCTGTAGGATCTTAGGTACAATATACCCATGAATCATAAAACTGACAAGCCCCAGGGCTGAATGGTCTCTGTACGGGAGATACGAGGCCTAGAGATAAAGGTGCACTACAGGTATACAGTGACAGGGGTGGATTATAGATAAACAAAAGGCACAGTTATTAGATGGGAAGTGCCAGGCAGGATTGTACACCGAGAATGCAAATTGTAAGGACCGAGGCTCAGGGACCGACTTTGCTTGGACTGTCAGGCAACGGGAAAACAAAGACAATATATCAGTCTGGGTGTGATCCCGGGTTTTTTAGGGCTGCATTAGCGGCTAGCTGCCGAGGGGAGAGGGGAGGCAGGCAGAGTTGTGATGAGCTTTTGGCAGCTGGGTAAAACCCTGAGGAAATTCAGGCTCCTCATAAGACTAATTCAAAACTAATTTCTGATCAAATAACCTGCTGATTAGTTAAATAATAATTAGAAAGGCAAAGAATAGGTGTATCGTGAGATGGCCTGAGTCAGGGCAGCAAACATGCCTTGATCCTCCTGGGATCCGGCGCCCTGAATCCTCTCCCCAATGCATTAATCCTTCATGCTTTGTTCAGAGCAGCGCAGCATCCAGGGGAGCATCCCACCTGCTCAGGTTGGGGCTGAGCAGAGCTCCTGGGGGGATTTTTAGGATAACTCAATCCCTGCTCAGGCAGGAGTTTCCAGCTTGTGAGTTTGGATTTCAGACTTCGGTGCCTGCAGAGTGCTGAGGTACTATTTTAGTACCCGAACCCTTTCCGAACATATGTGCGCTCAATTACATTGCTGAAATATAGTGAGAATCACACACGCTATTTGCTTTTTTCAAATTCTATCCAGTGCTATTCACACATTTTCCCCCCTTTAAATTCCATGTTGCACACCGTATTAGGTCTGTTGCTGGCAATTTCTCTCTCTTAGTCCTAAATTAAAAATCTCCACTGAAATACGCAGTTGATGACTACATCCATATGAGCAACTTCCATTCAAATTTCCTAGATGGAGAAGACTTGTGGCCTGCTTTGCTGCACTAACTGGAAATGAATATGAATTGAAAGGACTATATTTAAGAGCAGTTTCCTTTTTTTTGCCTACGAGGATTTTTCTTCTCTTATACAACCAAATTTCCCTACAAGATTGACATTTCAGGAAAGGGGCAGAGGCAGACAGGTGACTACAGATCAAATTGGATTTCTGCAGCCTTCCATTGTAAAGGTCAACCCTCTCCAGTGGGTTTTCGGCTAGCGGTTCCTCTCTTGGTTTCAAACACAGGTGAAATACTTCACATGCCCAGGTACGCTTTACTCTTGTTTTTGGGGTTTTTTGTTTTTTGTTTTTTGTTTTTTTAATTATTATTTTGGTCTTTTTCTTGGAATGTTTAATAGAGAAAAAAAGTTAATTATCCTGTTGGCTTTGGTGGAGGCTTCCAGTTGGCAAGGCAGTGACCTCAGACCAGGTATGGTGGGAGAAGGGACTGAGAACAGTGCCTTGCTTCTCACAGCACCATGAACCTGCTCAGATCTGAGCACTAGTGACCGAGAAAAATTCCTGGAAGTAAGGACCTGTTGCAACATTTGAGGGAAACGGAGGATAGCTAAGTCAGAGACATAAGCGGGCAAGAAACTCCCAAACTGGAAAGCAGCATTGCTCACTTTGAATGGGATTTGGCAGCGACTTTGATGAAGAAACTAGAGAAATAACTCCAGTAATTACCTTTTCCCCATGTTGGCCAGTGAGTTGCCATGGACACTCTGTTCTGCCCAAAATACGGGCTCTGCTGCAGTGTTAGCAAGCTGTCAAATAACCAATTGGGTGTCAGAAATTTATAGCCAGTAATTAACTGATAGGTTTATAATTAAGCGGAGATGCCCCTGAACAGCAATGCTTGGATCTGAATTCAAATTCTCACTTTTTCCAAAATTCAGGGGCAAAAGAGAGTGACAATTTGGGTTCAGTCCCATGTTTATAATTAAACAATGATTTTTGACAGGAGGGGAATCTCCAGCAGTTAATGACTGACTGCAGGAGTTGAGGGCCTGAGGCAAAGCTGAGGGCTTTTAATCCAGGAGGTCATTAACTGCCTGGGAATGCCTGACCCTGAGGTTAATTGTTTCTATTTTAAATCACGAAAATAATATACACATATACAGACCCCCCCCCTTCCTTCTTTTCTGCAGTACACGTGTGTTACAAATATAAATAAGTTGCCATTTTATGTATTGAAAGAGATGAAAGCTGAGCTGTTGGGATGCTCCCAATGTGTTTGCTGAAGACTACAGGTACCTCACGGCAATCTGCTCTTTTCATCCGGAAAATCTGACCCACAGCCCGGCCAGAAGGGATGGTCTGGGAAAGGTTCCGGACTGGGGTGTGCAAGGAACAGGAGTGCTCAGCAGGGTTTTTAAAAGTATCTGGGCTCCCTCTGATTCACAAATCCCCAAATCTTGGGAGCTGATTTAATTTTGATTTAGTCTGCTGATTTAATAAAAACTGCAATTCTGCACATCCTGGGAGTGGGGCACGAAGCCACTTTTAAAAACTCTTTGTGCACCTTCAAATATCTGATCCTTTCCTGGCTTTTAGTGCCCACTGCTCAGCACAGGGCAGGATCAGGCCCTCAGAAACCAGCAGCACTTTGTTTTCCGTGCTAACTCCGGCTTGTGCAAAAGAAGCCATCAGGAACTAAGCACAGCCTGTAAAGCCAGGGAAAGCCAGAATCTCTGAGTGGGTGACATGCAACACTGTGGAGTGAGCAAACCCGCCAGCCAGCGGATACCTCATTTGAACCAGAAAGTATTACGTTGTGGTTCATTTTGGTGTATTTTCTTCCCCAAATCCTTCTCTCTCTCCTCTCCTTGCTTTCCTTGTTTTTAAAGAGACATATGTCATCATTGCCAGTTCAGTTCCCTGTGTTTAACCCTTGCTATATCTAGCCTGATTACTCCTAATAAAGCTTGACAGTTGGAGGGTTAATCCAACCCTTGGTCTCATGGTTCCTTCTCAGGAAACAATCTGTCCCTGAGAGCTTTCTGGCCTGTTGCAAGGTTATATCCCCCTGGGGTGCCATCAGCGCCAGCCAGGGCTCCTTTCCCATTGTCTGCCAAATGGCCACCAATTAAGTCAACTGTTCCCCAATTAGAATTTTGAGGAATTTATCTTGTTCCTCCTGTGTTCAACTCCCAAGCAGGGGCAGCTCTTGGAGTCAGTTACAAGGGCTTTTTTTTTTTTCCCCTTCCAGAGTGAGAAGGGGGGAAATTAAATAAATAAATAGCAGCTCTTTCCTGTAATCGGAGACTCCTGGGTTTTTCCTGTTGCCCATTCACACAGCTTGATCCTGGTGTATGTGATGAGAACTTGGTAATATTTAAGGGAGGATATTTTATTATTGTTCCTTTCACCTGAACTTGTGGGGCTGATCATTTTTTAATCGATGCTGCTCTCAGTAAATGTTTTCTCTGTGACATCAGCTAGAAATATAATGAGATTCCTGAATTAAAGGAAGAAAACAGTAATTTTAATTTCAATTGGTCTAATAGCCAAATGTGCAGGGTGGTTTTTGTTTTTTCCTTTTTTTTCCTCCTCCCAAAATTGCTTAAGTGATTGTTTACATCTTTTTATTGGTGAATTAAATTCTGGGCTCTGGGTTGCCTTTAATATGGGAAATGCAAAGTCTGGCAAAGTTATCAGGATAATATCTTTTAAACTAGATATACAAAGATCCGATCGATCCATTCTAGGCAAATAAGACCTTTGGCTTTCTTCCTGAGAGAGCGTGTGAAGGTCTTCTTTAGCAAACTCTTTATGTGATACCTCAACTGCCCTTACCATGAAGGAGTAAAACATTTCAGCTCCAGTGCCACGGGCAGACTGTGCTAGGCTAGGCATGGTGTCACCGTCAATCCACGCATCTAAATTTATCTGTCCACAGAAAGAAAGAAATTATGTTTTTCTGCAAGTTAAAGCCCATTTGTCTAAAACTAGAGAGAATTAAAATATGTGATGGGAGGTGGAAACATCTCCTGCCTTTTATTTGTACTTGTCATAACTTGGTGCACTATGCAACCTTTTTCCTTTTTGGCTTCGCTATGTGTGGACCTCCACTTCTGGAGTTTGACTTCAGAGTTGAGGTTTGAATAAATCCAAGGTTTCTGAGCAAATCTTGGGATTAATATTAAAAACTTACTTTTTTTGCAAGGTATTCACTTTGATGTTAAGCAAGTTCACTGAAATATTGTCACCAGCCTTCAGACATTTTGGTGATCAAGCCACCTTAAACACTTTTCTGCTGATCCTTTGCTGTACTTGGCTCCATAGTTTCTGACTTCCTCCTGATGCTGCATTAAGTGTTGTGACTAAAAATGTAACCAACATCTGTCATGTCTATGTTGTTGTCTTTTTTTTTCCAGAGTCAAATACTTTGTTTGGGATTGCTTAGAGAAGATTTTTAGCTCTCATTTTCACACATTTCCTTCTTATTACTGCAAATAAGGCCAATTCACTCAACTCACATCTGCTTCTAAGTGTTACCAATTTCCTACAAGTTCAAAAACATGAGGCAAGATGGAGATAAAGACCATATATAAAATTTAGCTGCCAATCCAGTTTTCTCTAGGGTTTATGTATGATTTTATCTGAAGTTGTGTGTTTGGCCATCCAGAGTTGCTTTCAATCATTATGAAAAAATGATAGGTCTGACCCTACATGGGAAAAATTACAGAAGTTATTCCAAATTTACACAAATGAAACTGAGACCTTTCGCACCCTTCTTAAGTCCTGTAATCTTCTCCTATTTGAATGAAGGAAAATTGCATTGATGTCTATGGAAAACCAAGACAGACAAAGCTTTGCAAAATGTTAGGGATACATTATAATTTTTTTCTTTTTTTTTTTTT
>VZTL01030809.1:17555-42293 GCA_013400535.1 Scopus umbretta
TTTTTTTTTTGTCCAAGATGCACAGCTAGTCCAGGAACAAGGGCTGAGCACATGTCCCAAACCTATTGTAACAGGAGAAAAGAGAAATACACGGACATGCTACCCTTGACGGTGGGAGGTGGAGGAAGTCAGTGAAAAAATATAGCACAGTAATAATATCAAAAGAACAGGACAGCAAATTATAGCTGTCCCTGGTCAGACTTAATTGGGTTTTCCTCAATATAGTGAAGAGTGGTTGAGGAATTTCTTTGCTTGCCATAAAGTTCCCAGCAGTCCTCCCAGACCGCACTCAACTCCAGTCCCATGGAAGCAAGTACATAATCTTTACCCACACATCAATACCCAGCTCCCACATCAACCAGAAGGAAGCACGCACCATTAAAGAGGTTAATTCCCATGCGTTAAAATAGACTGTATTTATTGAGGAAATGCAAGTAAGCATTTTAATAGAAAATTTAAAACCCATTGGGCCTGATTCTCCTCATACTGGTTTTAAATCAGTGCCACTCAGTTTAGTTAACCCTGTGTTTTTTCTGGTGTTAGCAAAAAGATGATACAAGTCATTCTCCCCTTGTTCCTAAATAAATCAGTGATTTTACTAAAACTGCTATCAGCCTGGCCTACTTAAACTCAGTGAAACTTGAAAATGCTGGTGCAACTCAAGCACATAAGCACATCTTCCCTGCTTGGCTTGTACCTCTTGTGCATCCTCTCAATGGCTCGGTGAACAACTTACAAATATGCAAATTGCACGTGGTTGTTTTGCCCGTCCATTCAATCCTCAGGTAAAAAAACAGTATTTGTTTTTGCAGATGCAGGTTTTATTTTCCTGTGGTCTTGCTCTGGGCAAGCTCTTTGGCATTTTCCATCTCTCCCCTAAGGAAAAGTAGAATGTGGAGGGAGGCAGGGCACCCAAGACACAGGCATGGTGACCATGCAGTACTGCAATCCAATTCCCTTGCTGCTCTACATGTATGTAGAGGATCTGCTGTTGGGAAATTCTGTCAATACCCTGGCTATGTCAAGAAAATTAAAGGCCCTAATTTTATTTCCTTTCTTAGTTTGGGTGCTTGATTTTATATCTTTTCTCTCTCTTTTTTTCCTTTGGAAAATGCTTACCTACCATGCTTTGCTTCAAATAAAGACAGGAATCTCCTCATGGTGTGTACAATGTGTACGATGCCCTCATGTGCTAAATAACCAGTGCCGAAGACCTTTAGTTGTTAGTGATAACTGCTCCACCAAAATGTGCCCCTTAGAGGAGGAGTTCCCAAAGCCATGGGACAGCACGATGGGACCTCCAAATGGGAGCCAGACTAGGGGTGCCCTGGGGAAGTGAGACTCCTTCTTTTGTCTTCCCGTTCCAGGCCTACTGGGTACATGCCACCCTCAGGAGGGGTCCCAGCAAGGCATCCCCCTTGATGCAGTCCCTGCAGGGGCTTTTGCTGCAGCAAGGGGATACAGGACCTTTCCACCCCAGGGCTCTGCACCCCACCAGGGCAATGCTCAGCCCAGTGCCGCCACGCCTGGAGGAAAGGCTGCAATTACTGCAGCATCAGCAATGAGCTGGTTGTGTTGAGGAGGGCTACAAATAAAAAGAGCCATTGTGGCCCCCATACAAAGGCCTCCTGGTTGCTCTTTAAGAGCTCCGCTTGAGCGTGTGTTGGCCCAGCTGGCTGCATCGCTGCCTCCTTGGCACGGCGTTAATACACGCGAGGGCAGCGAAGATGTTCTCAGCAGCAGGAAGAGCAACTTAAACACAGATGTTTGCGAGCGAAGCGGCGCGATGTACCAGTGGTGACACAGTTCTGCTACGACAAATAATGTAGCAGGCCCAAAGAGGGCTTTCTCAGGCCTGCGAACATCATTAACTGTGACAAACAGAAAATTGTTCCCTAGCCAACAGCTTAAGTAGATTTACAAAAAGTGATTTATTGCTGTGCAGTTAGTAAAAGCCCCAAAGCATTATATTTTTTTATATATATATGTAAAAATTAAACCCCAGAATTTGGCTCAATTGCTGTGAGAAACAAAAAGCCTTTCCAACCACTTTGGCAAAAAGTTGGTCGGGCTTTTAACACACTTGCTGTGGTCAAGAGCTGTGCTTCTCCTGCACGTCAAAAGCCATGCTGAATCCCCTGAGGAAGAGGCTGAAGATCCTCTTGGGTGGGTTCAGGACACCTTGCTGTGAGAGCCATGGGGTGATGCTGATCTCAGCACACCTCCTCCTGGTCGTGCGAAGAAATGGTGTCAGCAACATCCTCTTAGGGAGTCAGATGTTGCTGCCAATCTGATAAGGCAAGGGGTGTCCGATGTACACCTGGGGAGTTTGATAATTGACATCAACAAAAGGAAACTGAGAGTCTGAAATGATGGAATGAAGAAAAGAAAACTCAAAACCACAACTGCAATTTCCTATGTTGTTTGTTACCTCTCACTTGTCACTAGAGCTTCAACACCTTCAAGGCCAAATTTGCCTTTTCCTTTATTTGCCTATTCTACTTTTCTATTTACTTGCCCTGAGGCTACAGTCTTTTTTTTTTCCTCCCCTTCTTTTTTTCCCCCCCTAGGGAAGCCAGGTAATCTGTCTCACCAGATATTTTTTTAACTTGAAAAAAAACCAAACAGACAAACAACTCCCCCTCAACCCAGAATGATTTAAATAATCAAGCAAATCCACAAAACAAAGGACCTGAATGGATACTCATTTAATTGCAGTTATTTATCCCTTTCTGTTAGATGCTGAGCTTCTCACAGTGCAGACTCAAATTCTCTGTTCATAGAGTTCGTAATACAATATGGCCCATTTTCACTTGTCCCTTCGCCACTGTAATAGCAAGCATGAAAAAATAAACAAATGTCAATTTTAGACTAATTTTAGACTAATTTTCTTTTCTGTTCTTCCTCTTAAAATGTGCTGAAAGATCTTAGATTTCCTCTGGTGTTAGGTAACCTGAAAAGAAACTTGATATAATACAATTGCTACCAAAGCACTATCACTTTATGACATTCAGTTTATACGGAAATGTAGGAATGTGCAATCCATTCATAGTAATTTAAATGGAAGTTTTGATTGGATTATGTAAGTATATTTGTGTTTGCGTGTGCATGTGTGTGTGTGCGCATATATGCCATAATTTGTCAAAAGCAGTCACTCCATAAAAGTGAATTTAAACTTAATTTTACATACTTGGTAAAAGTTCAAAGGCTAAGTTCAGTTTAACCTTGGCTCAGCAGAGCTTTTCCTTCTGATTTTTCAGTCTGATATGAAAATTGCTTGTGAAATAAAGACAAACATAGGTTTGCCTGAGAAGGCATTAATAATCCGATCCTTACATGTTTGTATAGAAGACAGGTACAATCCAGTGTTGATTGCTTCTTAGCTTCTCTTTGCTTTCACAGAAAATCCTAGGAGATAATACCAGGTCATCACAACCATGCACTGGAGCATTGTGCACCCAGAAACAAACACTGGCAACTCTGAAAGGCATAGCTAGCGATGGTTCACATGTGTGGGACTGATATATCCAGATATATGAGAGGAATCATCGTTGTAATAAATCACTTTTGGCATTTTACAATCCCCATTTGACCATTTTCCCAAACAAATTATTTAAAGTGTATATTACATTACATTTTTTAAATTTTGTTTTAAATAGAAGACCTTTTACAGGATGCCTAAAAGATTATTTTATGAGATAAACTTAGTGGTGAGTTTTCCAGTCTAAGTAAATAAGAATCCCATGGGAACTAAGAATTTGGGATGCAGTCAAACAAACACTGTGAAGTTTTGAGAAATGCCAAGTTCTTTGGAGATCGGTGTGTGTGTACTATGTGTTTGTATAGTCAACAATCTCAGAGCAATATGGTATGCCAGTTATTAATTCTGCTCATTGCAGATGGCTTCATTATGTGTATTTAATTTCAGTATTTAAGCAAACATACAATAGCAGGGCTTACAAACTGCTTTAGGATACGATGGTTATGTACAGTCAAATGAAATGGAAATGAAACGGAAACAACTGATACTGCTTGGGCTGGAGGTAAATCTATATTGATGGGATTAAGCCATTCAGAAGCATCCCTTGACTTGAATAGCCCTAAAACCACCAATTGCTTTGTTTGTGGTGTCGAGAAGGTACTGATCACTAGAGCCTTAATTTGCTGCAGCAGTTAAGTGCTCCAATTCCTCAGCGCAATAATTGCCACATGTTGAGTGTGCAGATGTCTAAACACGTGGGAGCACTTCCCTTTCCTAAAGACAAATGAAGATTTTCATTTTGTTTTGTAAACGTGTCAGGATTTATCACTTAGTCATGTGTCATGCATTAGGGTGTTTATACAATACGGCTTTCCACACCCTGGTTCTGGACTTCTATGATTTCAACAAGAAGGCCATGGAGTAACGGAGGTTTGCCAATCCTTCCCCTTTTAACCCAAACCTTTGGCTGGACTGAAGAGAAGTGTGGTAAATGGTAAATGGTAAATGGGCTTATTCCCAAGAGCAAGACAAGTGGGATTCACCTATATCCTCAAAGACTGCTCGATAGAAGATACGTTGTTGTCAAGACAGGCCGACATTAAAAAAAAAAAAAAAAAGATAAAAGTAAAATTGCAATGATGTCTGCTAGCAGTAATTATGTGCATCTGTCCATATTACCCTGGCACTGTATTGAATTGCATCTGCAGCCTCTCCTTAGCCTCCATGTCCCACCCAAACACTGAATAACTGACTTTTTAAACTTTCCTTTACATATAAATAGCTACATTTTAAAGCAATTTGTTTTGAAGTTTGAATATGCAACATCTTATCAGAGACAGGCTGACTGGCTGTAATAATATTTCTGAAATAATAGTACCGTAGTGGAAACAGGAATGAGCAGAAGTTGGGAAGTTCGGAGGTGGCTTGGGCACCAAGCCCAAAGTTTGCTTCATTTCAGTTTCAGTGTTTCAGGCCGATGTTGATGCTGCAGGTATGGAGTTTCCCTCCTTAGGACTGAGGTCCAGATCTGAACATTCATATATAGCAATGAACGTGTGGTTTGGGGTCCTGGTATATGGTCTGTCTCTCAGACAGATTGTACAAACAAAGCCAGGATTAGCTGTTAAAATGTCAAAATATCTAACTGGTGTTTCTAATGAGCTTTTGTCTTTTTTGATCTGAAAATAAAGATGATATAAAGTGTCCAAGAAGGAAAGTATCTCCCTCTCTACTCTGTTACCCTTTTGGGTGATATCCCTTTTTTGTTTGCGGAAGGGGGGGAAGAAACCCCCAAACCAACAGTTATTTATCTGTTAGCAGACAAAGACTGTAAAGAAATCCAAGAAGAGCATCCCAGCACAAAAGCCTGCACTCTTTGACCTCTCAGACCTCAGGCCTGGACAATTGGCCAAGCTGGGCTTTTTCCTGAGAACTGCCTGAGGGCAAAGGCTGAGAAAGGATGCACATTGTTCCGCTCCCCCCCTCCATTATATGCAAGGGCTGAAAGGCAAAAGGATCTTACCAGGTTATAGCAGTGCTGAGAATGCAGCCTGACACTCATTTTCAAGGTAATGTAATAAAGGAAAAAAGTGAGTTGTAGAGATCTTAATTCTTTAAAATTTAAAAGCTAATTTTGTGTCTTTTAGTCAATTTCCTATGCAGGAAGGAAGAATTTATTAACTGACTTCTGATGTTAAATGGAGTGCTAATGGGCAAGTACAACAATTCAACAGGTGCCAAGTAGAAATATAGAGACATTATATCAATATTAATCTTAGAACCTTGCAAAAGCCTTGGTAGGGGGTTTTATTAGGCAGGTTGTGATGGGAGCACCCCTGCCATATGCAAAGTGAAAAGGGGGGTTTGGGTCTCCTGCTTAAAACAATTGAGTGCTTCCACTGCGAGGTGTTTCAGTGGAAGATTATGATTTTTGTGCCATTGGAAAACGCCGTTTGTTGACAGAGGTTGTCCTGAGCTAGGAAATTCTCCTGGAAGAGACGCCTTTGAGCAGCTGCGCTCTGTGCATGCCTCGGCCAGGGCAGGCAAGGCAGCGAAGTTGGAGAGCAAATGTATTGCCAGCATTGAACACTCAGCTGGAAACCTGAACACCCGTTATTAGTCTGGATAGAAGTCAAAAGCATAGTTGAACCTGCTAAAAATCTACACGACTGCTATTTTACAGACTAATCTTCTGCCAGTAAACAAATGCTGACCCTAATGTACTTCTGATTTTGACCCCTGGGTTGAAAATTTTCTGTATAAACACCAGCTGATGAACAGGTCACTTTGTTTTCAAGACAAGACTCTCAGACTCGCACCCCACACAGCAGGTCCCTGGTCCAGATAAAAGACTTCAAAATGTCCAGGAATAATTTTCACTGAACAATTTTTCCATTGTTCCAAGCTGTCAAATTATTAGTGGGAAAGGATTAGTGGTAAAGGGAAAGTGTTTTTGTTTAAACATCTTATTCAGGTGAAAAAAATAATAATCCATTTTGATGTTTTCAGGTAGAAAAGTTCCACATTTTACAGACAAGAGAGCTTGAGAGTTTCAAGATGTAAGCTAAGTGTAATTTTAAAAATGACAAAGCAAAATCAAAAGAAAACATTTTGATGTTTCACAGTACAATTTTTTTTTTTTTCATCCAGCCGCACATATTTTCTGGTTGCAAGTGCATTTTTTTGCAGACTAACAACTTTTACATTTCAGACCAAAAGCAAATAAAAAGGAAGACACAGAAATTCCCTGGAATTGGAGAAGTATTTGTCTGTGGCTCTGCTCTTCTTCACTACTGCATTTGAAATAACAAATAATAAGGATATCTGGCAGCACTGGAATAATAATAATAAAAAAAATTTCAGTGTAAAAGGGGGACTCAGTTAACTGGAAACATGCTTCTCAGGGTTTTGACTCCTCTGAATTTTACCACCAACCGTCTTATCTGCCATAAGCTTATTTTTTAAAGTTATTTTTAAGGAGCAGAAGTGGCCTTTGCTAAAGTGAGGTACAAATTCCATGCAGGTAACGAATTATGCCATCCCTCATATGGCATAAAAAGGCAAGGTGATACCACAGCATCAACAGCCCCTTTTCTAAGGAAGATTTCGCTGTGTGACAGCCACTGGGAACTTCTGAGCCTGCTGCTGTGTGTAGTCAGAGAATAAACTTCCCTGCTCCCAGCCTTTTGTACTAGACTTAGTTGAAGCCACTGTGGAGATTTCACCTTCCTCTGAAAGCTCAGACCCACCCTGGCCCTGCCTCACCGCTGCACTGAGCTTCGTGTAGGAGGATGCTCTGAGCATCGACAGCAGTTTTCAGTGAGTCCATCCCTTTCCAGAGAAGCAGTAGCAATCCCAGTCCTCTGCTCAGCCTCTTCCGAGAGGATGTTGCACAACCCGGCTGCATCATGTTCGTACTCTGTCATGTCCCCCTGAGAGCGGTGGCGTAAACAGCATCTTATTCATTTCAGCGGTATGCTGCAGAGGAGAGACATCAAACGGTAATCCTGCGTAGCCGGGGCCCGAAAAGGAAATCAAAACTGCGCAAAGCGAATGACACGGGCTCTGGGGCTGCTTGGCACCGGGCTTCTTTTTGGTGCGTGTGTGAAAAGGGTAGCAGGCTTTATCTCACATGAAGAATTAGTTTCCTGTTCTAGTAATAGTAATAATAAACATAACAATAATTGTAATAAAAATCCCCCCCAATCAATATTTTTGGGGTTCCAGCATCATCTAAGCATTCGCTTTACCCCCTTAACTCTATGAATCAACAGTAGCCCCAAAGAATTCAGCTCAGTTTTAATATGCTGAATGGGACTGGCAGCATCTCCCATTGCAAGTCCAAAATGTGATTTGAAAAAATCCAAGACAATTAACCCCCCCAAATCAGGGAATACCTGTGCCTGGCTGCAAGGGAGTGAGAGGCGGAGAGATTTGAACATGCAGTGCTGTTGTTTAGCAAAACTTTATGTAAGAAAAATAATGATGTCAAGTTCTGCAGCTGCTAGATGTATTCAATAATTTTTTATTCAAATATAAATATTTAAGATAGTGAAAAGCTGCTTTCTCTACTCCCTTAAAAATTCCAAACTGTACAACCAGTTCCCATAAATGACTAATCTTATTTTAAATTAAGCTAATTTTTGGCTAGGTCTTGAGAAAAAAAAATATTGGATCCGCAACAAAATCCATATTTTCCCCCCACACTCTATCTTAAAAATGTAACCAGACTAACAGCTTGTTTCCAGATGATATTGGATGCTCCTTTTAGTTTCCAAAATAGTGTTTTTGAATCTGGTTGTGTGACACAGAGACACGATACAGGTTCTGGATTTTTACCCCCTCCACTTTGCAAGGTTCATGCTGGGGTACCTGCACAAGCTGCTGGGGGGAAAAAAAAAAAAAAAAAAGGGAAAAAAAGAGGGTTTGCAAAATCTGGACCTGGGATTTTAAGTGGAAGAGCGCAGTCCTTCCCCCCTATGGCGGGTGGATTTATTGGGTGTCACGATGACACAATGTGTCTATTCGAAGCTGAAGAAAGCCCCCTACTTAACCTTCATCTTTTTGTGTGTGCACGTACCAGAAGGCACCACACTGTTGCTGGAAAGCAAATAATTAGTGACATGTTCTGTAACACCATTGCTATTTAAAGCTAAATCAGTGGGTTAATGCTTCTCGAAATGTGACATTCATGAGGGACTCTCGCTTCAGTACTGTTAGTCACTTGGTGGTCTCCGGAGTGACAGGATCCATGTCCTGAGTCTTAAAAGTCTTGGTTGCAACAGGAAAAAAGTGATTATTGGAGAAACTGGGGTGGGGGGGGAAGAGGGTTGGATGTTGGGAAGGGGGGTCCTGCAGGGGCTAACTCTTTCTCCTCAAAGTGCCCCATGGGGGATGCTGGTCCTCAGCCCTTTCGCTAACCCTCACCCCAGCACATGGCTTGTTGCGGCCCCTCTCCCTTGCAGGCTGGTGGGGTAGGGAAAAGCATTGACCTCTGAATTGTAAAATCCCTGAAGGCAGAGCCCAGGGCTCCCCAAGCATCTGCACAGCACTAAACACTCTGACGGGCCTGAAAGAATGAATCCCGAGAGTTTATAATTACAAGCCAAAGATATAGAGAGAGACTCTGGTCTTGACTTTGCTCAAAGAACTGAAGCAAAGCCATTCTTCATTAGGGCAAATGGCCTGAACAAAACCCTTTGCATGGGTGAGAATAAAATCTAAAAACATTGAGGAAAGGGGGGGGTGGGGAAGGGAAGAAATAAAACAGTCAAATCACATTTTACTTCTTCTTACCCAGGAGATTGACACAGTAGCTTTTTTTTCCCCTTCCTTTTTTCCATTAAGCTGGTTCTTTAAAACACATCTGAACTTTTCCCATCCTGACGATTCCCACGGACAATTGGCAGAGAATCTAGGACAACTTGCAATACTGGGATTTTTTCCAGGCATGAGTAACTTGTTAAAAAGCCACTATTTCCCTAATACTAACAGTAAACAGAGTTCACATCCACATGAAATCCTCTGTGACCCATCGGGGAAAGTTTTTTGTATATTTATATAGAGAGATATATGAAATCATTTAATTCCTTTATCCATCAAGCACTTGGAACTCAGCATGTCCGTTTATATTTCACTTATAAAAATAAATATACACATGCATGCCAGGCTAGATTTAAAGGTATCCTTTTCCCCTAGTTGACAGCTCCATGCCTGTAGTTTTATAAGGGAAAGCTTTAGAAAGAACAGTATTTAAAAGAAAGTCACTGAGCCATGTTTCATGTCATGTTGATGAAATATAACTCCATCACACCTGCTGCTCCTACTACTTTGGGTGGTGGACAACTCTGTTGAGTAGCTACTTCCCAAATTTCTGAGCATTTAGGAACTTGTGCTGTTGGGCAAGCAGAAATTTCAGGCAGACATCCGCTGTGTAGATGTATTAAATGTATGATGGTTTCAAAACCTCCCCAAGTGATCACTACCTTTTGGGACCTATTGATGTTAGCAAGTATCTATATAAACTAAATCTATTTTGGAGTATGAAGGCCAAATTGTGGTAACATTTGAAGTCCTGCGCCCACTGCGTCCCACCACAGAAATGCGTTCTGCCTAGGTAGCCAAAAAAATTTGAAAGTGTCTAAAAATAAATATGGTCTATTTCAGACTATTTAACAGTCTAAAAATATCAGGCAGCCCTTGTAAAGGGCAGGGACACCGGCATGTGAGAGGGCTGGCAAACTCAGATTTGCCTATGGCTGAAGTGGGGGTGCTGTATGGCATGGACTGAATAGATGGTCTCAGCTTAAGCACAAGAGCTTGGTGGACCTGATTCCCTTTTCAAGTATGGCTATCAAAGGCAGTGCAGATATTTCCACTGGATCACGCCCACTGTAGTAACCAGCCTTGTATTTTGAGTGCTAGACAGAAATCAGGAGCCCTGTGCTCTATTCTTAACACTGCAACTCTCTTGCTCAAATCTGTTCTGGCTATGCCTCAGTCTCCCTACAGGAAAAAAAAAATGCAGAATGAGCAAAATACTTTGTAAAACACTTTGAAATTCATTTAATACTAATTATAATCATGTAATCCTAAATCATATGGCTAGAGTTGGGTGATGTGCAGACTTTTCCGTGTTTCTGACTTTTTCCCATCCAAAAAGAGTGTGAAAAGACAAAGCTGGGATTTCTTTTCAGAAGGGATTTCCAGAAAACATTGTTGTTTAAAGAATCAGAAGAAAATGCACTGTCTTGGTACTGCTTTCCTCTTGGAAGGCTTTGTCAACCTCACACTCCCTGCAAGTGAAATTAGGTGTTTGTCCAGTATTTTATGCGCAGACCTGATCTCAGCTCTTGCGTCTGTCCACAAAACACCATTCTCATCAACAAGATCCATTAACAAGCCTCTTCCATCAGGCTAGATTGCCTTGGTGGGTTGCGGTTTCTTTGTTTCTTGGGAAAGTGGACACTTTCCTTGGGAAAATACCTCTTTAGAAAAGGGAATTATCTGGTCAGAAGAGCATTTTGACTTAAACATTCCCAGTCGTGCTTACTATTTAGTGCTGAAGGTGGACAAGTTTGACCATTAACAGTGCCACAGACCAGAATAATTCCCAAATAGTCCAAATCCTCCAGCTTTCCTGGCCACCTTTGAAACCATGGGCTAAAAAGCACAGGGCAAAAGTAGAGCATCCATAGAGACTGGAGAAAAGAGGACAAAAGAGGACATCCCCCAAACCATCCAGGACCTGAAGATGTCTGTCTCCACCTCCTTCTGAGGGAAGAGAAACCAGGGTCTGTGTGTTTACTCCATGTGTTCTGTCTTTGCACCTCTAGGCATCAAAGTAATTTCCCTTGTCCTGCACCAGAGAAACTCTCTCAGATTCATTTTCTGTTTGGTGGAGCCCTTTGATTTAGACTCACAGTATATTCAGGAAAGCTTTGAGGGTCTCATAACATTTTTCAGCCAAGTGCTTTTGTGTTTTCCTTCTGTATCTATGTGGCAAAATGAATATGTGATAGTTCAGTCTTCAATTCTCTATTTCAGGGACACATTTTGGAATTGATTCCAGAAGCAAATCAGCAAGAACACACGAGGGAATGTCCCTCCTGAATTATTCCTATGATGCACCTCTTTAGAAGCAGCAAATTGATCACTAGCTCTGCATCGGAAAAGTACCGCTAGATTCATAACCAGGAGGTTATGCATAACAGGAGGATCCATAGGGCTCCTTTTGGCACTGTGTCCCTACCTGCTGCCTGGTGAGAAACCCTGACAAATAAACCAGATCCTTCCTTGGAATTACGGTATATGAAATGTCCCATTATAATAGTGATCCGGCAATAAAACAAACCAAAACTAAACAGAATTGGTTCCATCTCTGAAGACTTAGTGTGACACATTTGCTGGAGTTTTATTAGTTCTGGCATAATGAAAAGTATTCTGCATTTAAATAAAAGTATGGTAGCTACAGCAACAGGCTGTATTTTTGCTGTTTGGATGAAATGTTTCAGTCTTGCTGGGAATACGCAGATTTCTTTTCCCAGCTTCTCAAGAAGTCAGTGCCAATCTTGTAAACCCTTTCAGATCATCTCAAAGTACAGCTAAGTCCAGGATCAGTTTTTTCCTATGCAGTTACATTGATAGCTTTCTCCATCTAAAGGGTATTCCTTTGACTCGGGAGTTCAGGACCAGACCCAGAAAGTAAAAAAACATTTTACCTAAAAAGCTCCCACCATTTGTGACTAAATCTGGAGAGTAGATTTGAACCCCTCCTTTCAGCATTAACAATGCCCTCAACCCTCCATAAGGTCACGTTTGAGGACTTCTATGAGAAGGAACAGGGAGCTGTTCTGTGGGAGCTCCTTGTATTTCATTCTCATGGAGCTTAAGTCGTTTTAAAGGATGAGAAAGTTAGTGTAATGTTTTTCTCTTTATTTGTGGTGTCTTGAATTATTTTTTATGAAGCTATTTGTACACATTTCGGCACTTCCTGTTTGGGAGCAGACGTGGAGGCTGAAATACCATGAGAAAAACTTCTTATCCTGATGGCAATTTAGATCTGGATAAAAGGAGGATGCACTTAAAATCCTCAAAGAAGTCCTGTTTTTTATCCAAGTTCTCCCCTGATTTGCAGACAAAAGATGTACTGACTGGTGGACCAGATATTTTCTGATTTTTAGACAACACAAATATTGAAAGTTGGGCTGCTAACTGGACTTTGAGGTTTGGAGTATCACTGGATAATATCTAACAACTAGAATGTCAGGGTAAGATTAAGCGACTTTTATACCAGGCAGATTTTAGGCTGGTCTAATCTGAAAGTAAATCTTGCTTTAATTTGTAAAAATGGTATATTCACTTCCATGTCCCACCAACCTTTTTACAATTTGTGTTCTATGTGCTGCAGATGTTGTAAATTTTTTTATTTTTTTTTTGCAATGGTTTCTTATGCCACAGGTATTTTTTTTTTGTTGGCTCAGAGCAAATGAAAGAATGCAGCATTGCCATCAACAGATGCACCACCAAACAACCCAGTTCTGTCTGACTTGGTTCTTGGCATCTGTGTGCTATTTCTGTCAAACTCAATCAAACTGAGTGTTAATTTTTGAAGCAAAACCCCTATGATCATTTCACTTGTGATGTAAGCCAGATCTAACCTCAAGACTGTCAAAGGCCAGAAGTCAATGACCCAATTTTGCATGCCATGCGTAGCCAGTGCTTTTCCCATTCCTCATTCTTACTCGTGTAGATTATTATTTCTTCATGAAATTTGTTGTAGATGCCAAATACAGTATTTATATAAAATGCCTCCTGGTACCAACTCTAAGAAGCTTTGTCTGTAGCACAGTGTGGCAAATAGATCCCAGAGTGTATGTCAGGTAGGTATAAAATCTCATCCAGACAGGAATCTAACTTTGCAAAGAGAAATACTTCCACTAAGCGTTAGTGCCACTGCAATCGCATACTGAGAGTCCCCGCTGAAAAGCTTTAGTGAGAAATTTGTGCTTGGTTAACGCAATTATGGAGCTTTCTCTAATTGCCCACTCGCTTGGAATATAAAATGGAGTAATCTGAGTATTTTAGGACCTTTCTACTCTGATTATACTGTAGACCCTAGTGGGACAAGATTTTAACCTATATTTCTGCATCCACCTGAGCTGAACTTGGGTTATGATGGTTCATCAGTATTGGTCATCTTTGTTTTCTTTTCACTGTTTTGTTGCTCCTGAGGCAAGGAATGCAAAATCCCACCAGCACAAATTTAGCTTGTGTTTTGCAAAACTAGTAAATGTAACCCAGGTCAATTAGAGAACTTCGACAAACTGGAAAAGAGCCATGCTAAATAAAAAAAGGGGAGGGGAAAGGGCAGAGTGGCTTCATACATTGATAATACCTTCCTACCTTTCTTTTGATCAGCAGGAGCACTGTATAATGAGGCAGAGGAACGTCTTCTCTCTGGGAATGCATTTATTCAGAGTTGGTGACAGCATGAAACCTCTGCATACTTGGTCTCCCGATTCTATAACCTCTTCTGCTTTTGCAGACTTCATCTTCCCCCATGCATAGACTGACGTTGGGGAATCCTTTCTTTTTAGGTCAGCACGAGGTTCACAGCCATCTGTGAACCCTAGCTTGAGTGGAAAAGATGTAGATAAGATGCAGTGAGACAGAAAAAAAAATAGACTTATTTATGCACAGAATTATAGTAAGTAAATACAAGAGAGCTGAAGAAGTATTAACTGAACTGTGAAACAGTTGTTGGCTGAATTCAATACAAGTTGGCTAAAGAACAGCAAGTTAACAGAATTTCATACTGAAATTCCCTCTAAGGAGCAGGTCCCATTGGAAGTACTGAAAGAACTCAAGTGCCTTCATGCATAAATTATTTCGTAGGGATGTATGGAAAAATAAGACTAGGATATAACTAATTTGTCCATGTTTTTGTTCCTTGCCCAGTCCTATTTTCTGACAAAATTTATTTAAGCAATATATTTTTTGACAAATTTAACTGCAGTTAAAACTGCAGACATTGTAGGTTCCTTACATATTTTACTTTTGTTGTTATTGCATATCCCAAATCCATATAAACAGAGGATATTTCCTTCAGCTGGCTTGCACACAGAGCCTACAGCATGTGAAACTTTAAGAGCAGTCAGGCTGTGACGGTATCGGTGGTTGCTGGTCTCTAAATGCAATTCCAAATGCACAAACCTATTTTTAGAACACTACATTCCTTTTCATTTTTTTTTTTTTCTTTTTAAACCATAGCATTCATGAAAAGGCTGCGATGTATATTACAGCCACACAGGACTGGGGGAAAAAAAAAAAAATCGCATTAGCAGTGAAACAATAATACTGCTGCCAAATGTACAAATATTCGCTAATAACTGCCATGGTCCTGCAGGCCCGGAGGAGTGTTTCATCTTACTCTTCTGGCCTGGTTTTTGACAGAGGGCTTCCCTTAAATCCTTCCACCGCTCAGCTGTTCACAGCTCTCTGATTCATACCAGCCTGCTGTGCTGGAGTAAGCGGCTCGTGCTGGTACAGCGTTGCGTGGTGTCCCGTGTCTGAGGTGATGCCACGCCACAGGGTGCTCTGGGCTTGGTGCTGCTGATGGTCTTCATCACAGGAGTCCAAGCAGGGCACCATGAAGGAAAGTGAAAGACAGACAGGCTCCCATGTTTGCTTTTATTGAGGCGGAACTTGCTATATTTGCTTATTATAGTCAAATAAATGTGACAGACGCTCACATATAGGTGCAAATGGCTGGTGTTCCCCAGGTGAACCTGGCTGCATCAGAAGACCACCATAAACTGTGCTGTCTAGACCTAAAGGGAACATCTATGAAATTAATTGGTGCTTTCAAAGAAAAGGCATTTAATGTAAAACTGATAAATCCATTAAATGCGTATTATGACTGCCGTTGCTTTATTCAGGCAAAAGATTTATTCGTGGAGCAGTTTGCTATTGCCTGTGCAGTTATCAGTGAATAATGATCTGGTGGTTTCATGCCTGAATTCCAGGTAGATAATAAAAACAAAACAAAAGGATTAATGCATTTTATCTATTTCTCTTCCATTTCTATGTGTGCAACCCCCTGCAGAGCTTCAGGCATGCAAATAAGAGCAGAGAAATCGGTCTGATACTGTAACTCCTGTGTGGCTGCGTATCCAATGTGCTGATGTTTGTAAAGCTGTAGTTGTTTTATTGCTGTAAGTGCAGAGTGTGAACACGCGAAGTGCATCAGCAGGAGCTCAAAGCACACATTTACCAAGGTGCAGTTTCCCCAAAAGAGCCCAGGAGTCCTAAAATCAAGTCTCCAGTTGAAATTCCACAATGCACCCTACGGCTCCCCGCAATGTTTTGTTTTGCCTTTTCGGTCTGCAGTGTTCATCTCCACACAAAAGCATGTACTATTCGTGTGGGTAAACCCTCAAAACATGCTCTTACTTTATCCACAGGTCAGGGGAGCAGCTGGGAGACATTGTAGTTTTCCTCTTTTTTTTTTTTTTCCTTTTTTTTTTCTTTGTTTGCTGCCCCATCTCTGACTTGGAGGGTCAAATCTATGGCAAGTTCATTTCTGGGCCAACTCTGCCAAATTATATGATGTGAATTAATGTCTGCTAGAGCTTAGAACAGCAAACTCTGATTTAAGCTCTTAGGTTGAACTTGTCTACAATTGTTGAGGTGAAAGGCCAGTTCATACCCATTAATTAACCTAATCCATCTCAATCTACTTTATTTTATACCTTTTAGGGTTTGTGACTCTAAGAAATATATTTAGATAAAGTAATGCTGTTAAAATCCAGTAACATTGCTAAAGACACTCACCACCCACCATTGGTTTACACTAGAGATCACTTCAAGCATTTTTTAAATGCTGGGAACTAATTTAATCATATATTTGTTAGTTAGTCCCAACACACTGAGCAGTTTTCTATCCAATTGATTCAAATAAGCATTCCATTAATGTCAGGGTTATTTTTGATTCTGACTTTTAGTCTGTTTATAGTAATTTCATTAATAGGCAAGCATTATTGTTAGACTCACCCTGCTTTTTCCTTCCACCTCCTCCCTTATTGTGGTTCTAGTGTTAAAACACATGAAAATGAGGGAGCGCAATTACCTTGCAAAATCTGAACCTAAACATGACCCCTAAGTACAGCTTTTAGGGGCCGTTGTGTACGTAGCAGCAGGCAGCGAATATTCAGAAAGCTTAGCAAGGTTCAAGCTTTATCTAAAAGCATATGGGAATTTCTTAAGAGGATCTAATCTAAAAATAGGATTAAGACATATTACCAGATGTCTATCCCCTAAATATTCATTTTTAAACTGAAGATATTTAATGACTGAGTAATATTTAATAAGTTATTAGTTGACCGTAGAGGCTTCTGAAATTGAAATTCCTTGGAAATGTCTATCACGATAATAATTAATAAAGATTTTAAAACAGCATCTTCATTGGAATGGTTTTCTGCCATATTATAGAAGCCCATTTTTTAAAAGTATGGGCTGTTTTAGATTTTTGGGGTTTTATTTTGGTTTTGGTTTTTTTTTTAATAGTATACATGGAACAGATAATCATGTATGCCCTAACATTGAAATACCTAAAGCAAAGTGGAAATGAGCAGAAAGCAGTCATGAATGGTTTGAGATTTTATTTCTAAGAATGAGATAAGCATCTACAAATTTATCCATTTTTATCAGAATATTTTTATCCTGGAAAACAGTCCAGAACTATAGAGCATCATGTAATATTTAGGCAAGATGCACTTAGTGTGTTTTGTGTGGCTGTGCCTTGCATGCAGCCCCTATGTTATAGGATACAGTCAGACAGCTCGTTTAAGGTACAGCAGATCTTATTGATCTCAGCATCTACAAAATCCTGGAACACATCTGAAAGAAAGCATTTGTCACAGATTTAAGTTTTCTGCAGTCAGATAAATGAAGAGAAGCTGCAATAACGCTAGTACAGGATTTCCAGTACAAGTCAGGATTGTGGGAGCATGCAGATAAGTCCTGATCCACTTTTACTTTTGGATTTCTATCTCAAATTTTCTAATACATATCCACACTTGAATCTTGGGTTGTGGGATTTTTCTGCTAAAAATTTTGGTAAATCTGAAGGTTGGGCCCAGGTGGAGGTTACCTGCTCAAGGTCATGAGGTAAGGCAGTCAGAGTTCTCCTGAGATATCTCATCATTAAGTTTCCTATAGGCATGATGTCTTAAGGTAAGAAGAATAAGAATAAGAATATCATCCACGTATGTTTCTTGTGATATTTGGACACATGTTTCACAGAGGAGAGGAATATCTGAAGGATATAATAACAGAGGTTTTTTATTGGATTTCTTCCCCTCTTCCCTGTTGAAGTTTTTAAAAGTCCCAGATAGCTATAATAAAAAAGAAAATAAAATTAACCACTTCTATAATTCCTAGAATTTCTCCTGAAACCAAAAGCTATACATACCTTCAATAAATTCTAGTTGCACCAGTTCCCTCACCTGGAGAGATCTAGTGTCCTTCAAAGGGAAAAGAAATCTGTTGTCAGACAGAGTGTGAAGAGCTTCCTGCCAGGGTGACAGAGGCAAAAAATGTTGGATTTATGGAAACCCATGAAACTCCTAATCATTTCCAGGGTTTTATCCATTGCCATAGCTAAGGAGAAGCTCTGGAAGATGAGAGGGAGGAATGGTGGTGGGAAGCTCGAGGAGCTGTAGTAGTCTTATAGCAATGCTTGGAAATAGTGCTCCCTTCTTCCTCCCCTTCAGACCTGCTGTAGGCTGGCACATAAAACCTGAAACACAGCTATGCCTAGGGGGGAAATTTAACTGACGTGTTTTACGGTTGTTGTTTTGAGTCACTGATAGAGCCAAGCACTAGGGAATAGTTTGTTTGAAGTGTGTGCGTGCTCCATTCTGAGCAGGATGGGAATTATCAGTTTATACGCCAATCAGATAATCATGGTGGAGAATAACTGGCAAGTGTGATGTTGATATTTTGGCTGAGGGATGAAGAAGACCGTTTCTTCTTCCCCTTCATGTACCTAGAATTTTGGCTCCTAGCAAACTTGGTAATCCAGCGCACATCCAGGTTTTTATTGTGCTTTATCGTGTTTTATTTTATTTTTTGTCCAGCCAGAATAATTAGTTATAGGAAAGAAAATATAGTGGAAGCAAACATTCCCGAAGAGATCTTTCCATTCTTTTTTGTTTTTTTTTTTTTTCCTTCATCATTTGCCAACTGCAGGCTCTGCAATTGGCTTCTCAAGCAGGAAGAGAAAAGAAAAGATAAAGGGACAAAAAAACTTTCTGCACCTCATGCTTGAAAGCATTTGTGCTTTCATTGGTGAGAGGTAGAAGACATCAACCTAGGACTGGACTGAATGCAAACACTACATGTACTCTGTGGGTCTCAGTGACCTAATAATCAGCAATCCTATCCCTCAAACAGATTAGCTAATAACAAAAATGAAGGCTAGTCCAGCAATTAACGTGCTAATCTGAACTTGGTAAATGTGAATTCAAATCCTTGTTCTTGTCGTGTTTGTATATTGCATCATAAAGTTAGCTGTTTGAGATCAGATGCACAAAGATACTTATGAACCCAGATTTACGTTGAAATTACAAATAAGACATTTTTAGGGATGGAACATGCATGCCTGATTTTCAGTGTGGACCTAGCCTCTAGTCTCTTGTTACTTGTCTAAGTGCAAATAGCCCTCTTCCATACCAAAGCAGTGCTTTAAAGAAAAAATAAATTAAAGATTACACAAGTATTACAGTAAAAGAGACAGAAGTTCAGCATTTCTGAGTGCTGGGTCACATATTAGAAAGACTTATTCTCCCACGACCCAAAACCTCATACCTATGTATATTTATGAAATATGTAGCAGATTATTTTTCTAGGCTATTCTAGTCCACAGTCAAGGAGCTGAAATGTGGCCATTTGTATAGTATTTCCACTTTTATAGTCACCTGGAAAGGCAGAGAAGTTTTGCAAAGCACGTAATGCATGCTATGTGACAGAATGGCAGCACCAATGACCACAGTGATACCACACGCACTCGGCAACAGTTGGGAAGGAAAAAATGTGATAAAATTCTCCCATTCACTGGAAACCTAGAAAATTTTTCTAGGTTTTCTGGAGGGGGATCTTTCTGAGATAGGAAATTGCTCTTAGAACTCACAGCAAATCTCCAAACATTGATCCTTGAGTATGCAGACTTCAAACGCAGTATGAGGAGACTTTCTATGTAGTAGATATCCATGTTTATCAGACAAATACTTTCTTCCCCTTGAAAAGTTTCCTTCACTGATCTTCATGAAGCCCCTTTACTCCCCATTGATCATAGCTCTGTGACAGAGACAGTTTCACTTGCAGTCCTGCAGCCCTTGATTTCTAACGAATTGGACTCTTTGCTAGACATGAGACTCGGATGGCACAAAGTGGGAAGAAGCAGTAAATTCTGACTGCGTTATTATTTTATAAAACAATCCCCTCCTCCATGGTTAGCGTGTCTGGGTGTGTACATATGTCTGCCTGTGTGTACATTCAGAGGGTGATTCTGATCAAAGCTATCCCTTCTTGGCCTGTATCTTCATGCTGACATAATGTTGTCATGGCTAAGATGATGTTCTGGTATGGGAAATAAAAGCATAGAATAAAAAGGCTCTATTTGCTCTCCAGATTCCATATAATTTTGCCTTACACATTCTTTACTCTGGCCCTCTTCTTTCCATCAGTTTCCAAACTAAAAGTTTGTACCGGGCCATTAAAGAAAATGTGAAAACAAAACTTTTATTGACATGAACACTTTTTTCCCCCTCTCTCTCTCTTCGCCATTGGGGCCTCAGCTAAAGTGACCTGAGGCTAAATAGGCTCTCAGAGAAAGCGTTCTTGCCAAAGAAATGTCATTGCTGTTAAACAGTACTAATGAATGCATAGATTTAGAACCTTATTTACATTGAAATTTGTTTAGTAAGCCAAGTTAGGTCTGAAAATTGGGACAAACTGTTTCCTCAATAATTTAATAACTCCAAAGACCTCGTCCATTTGGAAAAGGCAGAGCTTCACCGTCCACTTACAAATGCAAAGTCACGTTTCCCAAAATTGAATAAAATGCTAATAATACAGCAGATCCACAGATCAGCAAGTAAAGTGGCTTTTAGCTCTGAGTTCAGCTGGAGACAGAGTGAATAACAACAGTCAGCTTACTCTGTCCTAAGCAAAATGGTTTTATTCCATCAATTGCCTGTGTTTCAAGTGTTTTGAAGGGTTCACATTTATTTTCGTAACCTCACTGAATTTGGCACCCTTGCCAGTAGAGCTGGAACTTTAAAATCAGGAGCTTTTCATTGAAACAGGCCAATTAACTCACTCGGGTCACATTCCCTATATGAACTGCTTTTAATGGCGAGCTGTACCACCCATTTTGTGGCAAACAAAAATCCATAAAGAAAAACCAATTAATTCCTTTCAGCGAGTGCTTCCCAGGGGAAAGCATATATCAGCTGGGTAACCAAATATGGGACACTTGGATGAATAAATAAAATGTCCCTCCATCACACACCTCCCCGAAATTTATTGTGTCTGCTTTGTGGAAACCGTAACACTTATTCCTACTTCTTATGGATCAGTATTTCTGCAAAATCTGGTTTTGGCCTTCTGAGTCAGGTGGCCTTGGTGCAGAGGCTTGAATTTTATCCAGTAGAAACTCCTCTACAGCATGGGAAGTGTGGAAACCAATTTATAGCCTGGGTCCAGGCTGATTTACTGAGTAGTTTCCTGCTCTGTCCCTTAGAGACAGAACTGAGTTTTCTAGAATAAAGACAACAGTTCCCATATAAGGCATAAGTTGGAGGTAACATTGATTTGGGAATTTATTCTCAGATGAAAGTTGAATACTCAACATATTATGAAAAGTGCAGGGCCTGTGAAACATAAAGGTACCTATACACAACCTATACTCCACTGTGATAGAGCAGGTATAAGAAATCCTGCCACAGAGACAGATGGCACAGAGGTCAGACTTTGATGTCAAAGCTTGGACAGGCACCCATCATTTTGGGGCTTTTTCCACTAGACTACACTTATTATGCTGAATTCCAGTCCCAAAATTTATTCACAGTCTCCTGCTACTATAATTTAAAATAGTATTTTAAATGGAAATAAACAAATGCAATTGGGACCTTATAACTCTTGCCCTGAAACTGGGGTAGCATGGAAACAAGAGAGATAGCAGTAATATCTAAATATTTGAAATATGTCTGAAAAATGATATGCTGCTCCCATCCAGAAAACATTTTGTGGAACATGGCAGGTCCCAGTCAAACTCAGAGCCCCCAAACAAATCTACCTTTCTTCACTACAAACTGTTAGGAAATACATTTTTGAAGCTGAGCCTCTATCAGAATATGATATTACATGACACTGTAACCTTTTTCCCTCCAGAAAACCACCCTTTATGAATAAAACATAGGTGACCTTTAAAAACTTAGCAGTTGTACTAGGTGATTGCATATTAACAAGCTTTTTGAGGAACTAGGACAGGCACTGTACGTTTCAGTTAAGGACAGATAATAGAACTATTCAAATAATTTATTATTTTATACAATACAGGGAAATGTAAGAAAACTACCTCAACAAGAGTCTGCTTAAATTTTTGTAAGTATAATTTTATGTGGCTCCCCCCATTCATCTAAATTATACAGTCACTGCTAAATGAAAGACTTCCTTTTAAAGGACAACTCTGATTCTCCTTTGCTTGAAGTTTATGAACAGCTTTGGTTTGAGGCCACTTGATTGGACAAGTTGCAGTGACTACTAGGCATTTTTCATATGCGATCAAAAGTGTCTAAGGCTTTCTGCCTTTCTTTTGCCAGGATAAAGGGTTTGGAGACAAGGCCTGAACTGATTTAAATCAGCAGAAATGCTGGGACATCAAGGCATATACAGCAGTGTATGTGGGTAAAGAGGACTCAGTCCTTTGGCTGACTTTCTCTCTCTAAGAAAGGCTCTTGACTTTATTTGATCATCTCTGTTGAAGCCAAGTGAAGAAAAGAGAGAGTAGGTTCACACCAAAGAGAACATTTCTACCAAAGGGATCACTTTGGAAATTCATGACATTTATAAGTTTGAATAATTACACTTAATCTCATCTTCTTGCATGGGTCTTCCTTCATTCCAGCTGCTCTCACTAGTTCTAGAGCCTGGTTATCTAAGGTAGAAATTTAGGCTGCTATTCTGATGTCCTCCAGCTCTTGATTGGTCCATCATCTTGGCACCTCTCCTTAACTATGCATTCAGTACATGGGGACCTGACAGATGAGAGAAGTAAATTGCATAGCATTTTTTCCCAAGATATGTTTTTCTACCTAAAGTACAATCCTGTTGCATGTGAGCAAGATTCCTTCTCTTACTGAAGGATGTAATGGTCTTAAACCTCGAACCATGTAAGCAGTCAGTTCCCCAGTTTAGCAAAGGTGAAACAGCAGCTTAGCCATTGCAGAAATCCAAACGATTATTTTAAAACCCAATGCCTATTGCATCACTCCCCCTGAATTTATCAGCTGGAATCCTGAAGGGCTAAATTCAAATGAAAATGCTGATAAAACATGCCCCAGTGCTTGTTTTCTTTGCACCATCTCAGGTATAATTGTTTTAAGGTGACTAGATATTACTTCAACCTTTTGCTACATAAGCTGCTTCCTCCGAGTATTAGAACTATATCCAGGCATAGAAGAGAAAAAATCACTGACATTCATCATTTTAGCATTTAAGCTTCTTAGGTTGGCTGAAAAGTTTCCAAGTGGGAGTCTTGGGGTTGTTGAGTATGTGTAACTTTCCCTAGTGCAGGCAGAGCACACGGTGGTTTATCCTTTGAGCCAGTGGGAGGAGGGAAAGGGAAAACGGTTCCACCAGGCCAGCCTGATAGGTTTTATCCAATGTGTCATTACTGTTTTTCAGAGCATCTGTGTTGCTGCCATACGAACTGGATAGGAACACAAAGTAATCAATTTCAGTTGAGAGCACTAATTTATCACCTTGCCATCTTTTATTGCAAGGCAGAGAATCCCTCTGTTTCTCTTCTACTTTCTAAATGCAAAATCAGGACAATAAAGAGATACCCTCCATCTTCTTCCATCTCTTCCCTCTCCCTACTTGTTTACAAGCCCTTGTAATTAAAATAAATTCTCTGAGAAGCAGAAATGTCCATGATCATCCTCCATCATTGCCTGTTAAAGGGCAAGAGCCATGCTGGTTCTCATTGGAAAATACATGGGAAAAGTTGAAATTTTAGCCACTTCTGCGTTACTAAGAACCCCCTTTTAATACATAATCAACTATTCACCAAACCATGGCAGATATAGAAAACAAGTACCCTTTAATTCTTTCCTGTGAAAACAGAAAAAGCTTATTTTGTTGTCCTTGGCAGCCTGCATTTTGCAATCTCATACCCAAGAAAGATCCTGAAAGAGGGCATGAAAGAAGGGCAGAACCTCCCCTAATGGTAAGTCTACGTAGTCTTTTGCAGGCAAACGTGAGCTGACTGACTCTGGATGACCGGGAGCCATTGGATGGCAACACCAGAGAACCAAGCCTGAGTATGCTGCCAGTCACAGATACTTGGCTTCTAGCTTGTCAATGTTCAAATTATGGGTTGAGCAAGCCCTTATCTGCATGAAAAAGACTCTGTATGATTCTGGTTTAGCTCTTTTCTTACATATTCTTCCTAATGCCCATAAGTACACAGCAGAGTACAAAAAGAAGGAATTCAAAGTTCATGGGTTTGTTGATTTGGTTTTCTTTTGGCATTTCTTTCAAACCTGAACTTCCCAAATCACCATCTATTTTTAATATAGCTTTCAAATAATATTTGCAAGCTTCCCAAGAGTTTTTCAAGCCTTCAGTGAAGTGAGGCTGTCTAGTTAAAGCCAAGTAGTTTTTGGGTGCACACACGTACATGGGGATGCAGGTTCTCTCAGGACTATTAGACATATATGTACTAACTGCAGATGCTGGGGTCAACCTGTATGTTGTGAAACACCTAATATCCCATCCAAAGTACTAAGTCTTGCCCTTGCTTGGTTTTCATGTTGTCTTTAAATACTATTTACCTGAAACACTGTTAGCTAACAAATTCTGTTTGTATTCACACCCTTTTTACTTTCTTTGTTTGCTATTCTTCCAGTCTTAGAACCTTTACTGTAGATGTTAAAGTCTTTCATCATCATTTTCTGTAGAAAAAACAC
>VZTL01030817.1:4491-15604 GCA_013400535.1 Scopus umbretta
TGTCTCCCCCCCCCCCCCCCCATTTTATACTGACTACATTATTGGAAGTTTTACCTCTGAGCGATAGTCTCTGTTTCAAAGAAATAAGCTGTTAACCATGCCATGTCTAATTATTTCATAACAGTGAATTCTCCTTGCTGTTATACTTGCCCCATGTTACACACAGTACTTTTAACAATCTGTACAAGAGTTTAGCTTGTCATTTTCTTACCTGTTAGAGGCAAAAAAGAAATAAAATTGGGCTAGTCCCTTCAAAGATGAGAACTGATAAAATAGTTGGTGGGTGGGTACCTATGTGCAGCCTGAGAGAAGAAATGTGTATTTCAAGAAATTAAGGTTGTAGTAACATTTTTCTCCTCTTTATTTCTGGTCAGTAGCTGTAAAGCCAAAGCGTGCACCTGGTTTTTATAGTTTTGTTTTCCAAATTATTATCATCTTGTTTATTGTATGAGCTTCTTGACAATATGAAAATACTAGGCAACAGGCCTTTTTAAAATTTTTACAAACTTCTGCTTTCTTACCGATAGCCATTACCCACAATGCTGTGTTCTTTTGCCGTAGCAGCACCAACAGATGCATCTCCACCGAATATGTAGTAGAAATGCATCATTGTGATTACTCATCTACGATGCCTTTCGTATCTTGGCCATGTACAGTCAAAGCCTGAAGGCTGTGAAGTTTGTTGGTAGCAGAAGCTGCTCTGGAAACTACCCTGAGAATACCTACTAGCCAAAAATCTCTTTCTATGGTGGATCACTGGATCATTTCAACAAGGTTTAATCTATGTCGTTGATATCAACTTGATAAAACAGCACAGAGGACAATGCTGAATACGCACCAGAGACTACATCCAAGCAGATAAAGAACCTCTATGATAAAGAGTATTTGATTAAAATAATTAACATGAGGCAGAAAACCGCTTCAGAAAAGCAAAGGTAAATTAAAGCATTGGGTTTTGCCCCTGAAACCATTTATGAAGTGTCACAATAGAACAAATTGGACATGGAGAAAAACCCAGAAGGTACGATGGTGCCGGTCTCTCACTCGGGACACACCATAAAGCAGAACTACCATCCTGAACAGCAGTCCAGATTCTTCTTTTTTCCCTAGTAATTCTTTCCTCTCACCTCCTAATTTGTGAACCCTAATCATCAAGGCACTAAGGAATAAGAGGGTGATGGAGAAATGTGGGTCTGGATTATCGGTTAGCACTTGCCTCTCTTGATGGTCAGCATTCTCCATTGCTTCCTTCTTCATGCCATCTTTCTTCTCATCTTCCTTGGGTTTCTTACTTTTCAGTCATCTCTAGTCTTCCCTCACGTGTTTTTTATTCCCATTTTTCTGCTAAGAATTCTTCCTCTTTCTGCGCGTCACCTATTTCCAGACAAAGATTACATTGATGATCTCAGCACAACACGGGAAGGCAGAATCTCCTGGACTCTATGTCTCTCTCCCTACCAATTCGTCTCTGTAACTTTGAGCGAGTAATTTCATTTCTGTCTTAATTTCCACATTAGTAGAAATTAGCAGTACCATTACAAGGATGTGTGGTTCATCCCCTCTAAAGTGATTAGAAAAACCTGCTGAATTAGTTAATGAATTACAAGGTCACCACCGGACCAGCGCATGGGGAAGATATCAGGATTCCTACTGCTTCTTGTAACAGATCAGTACGTCGTGAACAGCCTGGAACAAAAACCATCACCAAGAGCAAGTCAGTACTTGGGTTGTACGTGAATGAAAATGGAAGCAACGACACCGGTACAACATAGCTCTTCTGGTTTAGCCGTGCGTGTTTACAGTAGGCATGTTAGGACTAGAATAAGCATGGAGAAATACACCCTCACGTTACACGTGTGCTCTATATATTCCACCACTGCCTGATGGCACTGGAAGGCTCCAATGCGGTGTCAGCTATGCCCAGGAACACCGAGCCCTACGTACACAGCACCTCCGAATCCTGAGATGAAGCAATTTCTGTCCGCAAGCGCCTGCCAGATTTCCCACGATTGCTCTGGTCAAACCGTAGGTAACAAATTTCCTCTTGTTTAAAAAAAAAAAGAAAAAAAGCATATACAGTCACTGAAAGGATGCATCTCAATTCCTGTTTAGAATACCATTTTGAGATGGTACTAACTACAGACATTCAACCCTGGGTGGGGATTTCCTGAGAGAGAGTTTGGATTCGGACGCCATTTTGAGGACTAACACAAAATTAGCCAAGTGGGTTACAGATTGCCTGTTGCTCTTTCATCTTACTCTTCCCACAAACCAGCACGACACTGTTCGGCACTTAATGGCTAATTTTAGTCTACCCATACAGTTGCAAATTTCTTCATGGGGGTTAAGCATTACATCCTATGGGTCGTGGAACAATTTGGTTTTCTAAGGCAATACCCGCAGTTATGTCCTTTTCGTATCTATATGAATTTTAAATTTGTAGACTTTATATGATGTCTCTTAAATTCACTAGGTATCTTTTGTGAAGACAACCCACTGAAAACCATGAAACCCACTGAATCCATGGAAACATCCATTGTATTTCATTCTTACTAATGTCAAAAATACTTGGTTCGACTGCATTTTAAAGCAGCTATTTCTATACATATTTGGATTTTGCCATTACAGCAATAACACGTGATGTTCTTTAGCCTTTCACTTCACAACAACAGGCAACAAAATACCTAATAATGATACTGGGAGGAATTGGGAAAAGCTGTAAGTTTGGTACTCCAAACCAATAATATCTTAATACTATTATTGTCACTAATACGTTATCTACTGGTTGGGAACTGGAGGTTTAAGTTTACATTTACGCATATATGCGATCTTCAGTTACAAGCAATCCTCTTGCGGAGGATGAGAGCTCTCAGTAAGAGCTTATAATACGCATTTGGAAGTCTCCCTTACCGAGTACGAGTTGCAAGATCTGACGTATCATGTTTATGCCAAGCAAAGTCAGATATCTATTTTCATGGGATCCAATAACATCACTAAAGAAAATGTCAGCTGCTGCTTAACCACATTTTTTGTACTTACACATCAAATCTGAAAACAAAGTCCAGTGGGACACATAGAATATGTAACTGCAGTTGTGTTTATATGGAAATTAATTTCATCCCCCAAGTCCTAACCGCATCTCAAGCCAGGTGCATGTATGGTCACAAACCCAGATTATCAAACAAGGTACCCAAACGTGCAACCCAGAAGTGCCTGCTCCACTGAGCAAAAACCAGGAGACCTCTCTTCTCTGGCCTCCTGCAGCGTTACAGTACAGGCGGTAACACCCCTTCACCCTTAGCAAGCGCCACAGAAAACACCAAGAGACTCGGTCAGGCCGGCGCACTCAGAACACCGAAGGGCATCTACTCGTCCATCTTCACCTCTGGCCTTTCTTGCACAAAGCCCAAAATGGAGGACATGTTGAATTACGTACGGATTCTTGCTACTGTGTTAGAGAAATGGCAATTTTTTTAAATATTTTTTTTTTCCAACAGCTCTTTCAAAATATTAATACAGGTTGTGCCGGTAAATTTAATTTGTTTGATGTGAAAGTACATGGCTAAGACAGGGAACGCAACGCCAACGTATAGCTACTGTCAAGACTTAAAATACCTGTACGTTTTCTTTGCACTACGTTGAAACTTACTCTCTTTTCTTCTTTTGTTTTGGTGGCCAACATAGATAAGGCAGGCAGCACAGTGAAGTAACGCAACTTTCCTGTGCATCACCAGAAAGAGCTTCAGAGGATTCCAGTACTGAATCCCTCCCCATTACAGAATAACTGCGGGTATTTTACATACACTTTCAAGAGTGTTCTTATTTACATTATTAAACCTGAAAGCTGTTAATTTCACAGCAAAGTTGCAAACTGCATCTGTGTCAGCAGATCTCCCAGATATTGCTTAAACTTCCAGAACTGGCAAATGTTTCCCAGTAATTAAGATTATTCAGATTAAGGGATCTTTCCTTTTTGGCTTTTTTGAACGTACAGCAGAGCTGACTTAGCAGGGATCCTTTATTAAGGTCAAACAAAAAGTTTAACTGGGAACAATGAAAACCTGAGTATTCTCCCTTGTCCTTTTTTTTGAAAAAAAAAGACTGCTCATGACTATGAACTCTTCAGTTACCCTAGAAGTTCACAGAATCATAGAATTGTTAAGTTTGGAAAAGACCTCTGAGATCATCTAGTCCAACCATCGACCCCTCTCCCCCTCCCCCCCCAAAAAAAAACAAACCACAAAACACCAAACCACCATGCCTGCTAGACCATGTCTTGAAGTACCACATCTAGACGTTTTTTGAACACCTAAGTTGGAACTTTTTAAATGTTTTAAGGGCACAAACAGAGGCAGCTCTGTTTTCCGATTCACAAACAGAACCCAAGAGCTCTGAATTCAAGATTATACATTGCAAGTACATTTTGTAACATATAGATGTGGAAGACATGCTTGCTTTTTATTGACAAAGCTCCCAAGACTCCCAAATGCATGACGAGGTGTGGAGGAGAGCTCAACATGGCTGCTCTGCTGTATTCCTATTAGGTTTTTAAGGTTAATGCTTCTCCCCCCCCTCCAAGCGCTTAAAGCATATTTAAAGATAAATGGTGGTCTTCTGAATTATTTATTAGTGAAGTGTGCAGTGACTAGGTAAGCTCGTTCAAAAAAGTCCAATTATAAAGCACCACCTCGGTAGCCCATCCTAGCAGGATAAACCAGATTTGTTTTCTCTTTCATTCAGCAAATCACTCCCTGAATCCATTTAAATTTAAGACCTACAGATACCAGTTATTACTCTTCTGAGGGAAATTATTTTCATAAATCATGAATGTGAGCAATCTCAGCAAAAACCACTGGATTTCACCCCCTGCCCCCCCCCAGGAGTCCAAAAATTGAAAGAACAAACTACAGGTGGAAGAGTAATTCTAACAATAAATTAAAGGAAAGCATGTCATTAACTGCTGCAAATTGAGAATAATATGGAGGATTCTGACCGCAGATGAAGCTTCCTGGTGATAATACGAAAGGAAAGCACTTTATCTGTAACTCTGGGAAAACCATGGTATTAAACTCATACAGAACCATCATTAAAAATGGCTTCAGACTTGCTACTACCCCATAAGCTTTAAAATGGGACCCAGTCAAAGACTATGCTGGCATTTGCCACCACAGACAGAGGAAAGTTTCTACGTACTACACGGTAATCTTTTCAGCAAGCCAAATTATTAGCACCTAGTAATTGATCAGAATGCTATAAATTCAGGAAACTCAACCTCATCTAAACCATAAAAACCTATTATCCCACCTTTTCTCGAATGATTGCCTGGTGGCAAGCCACAGCCCACTGCGGAGTTGCAAGCTACATGCAATCAAATCTCATTTTCAAGTGTTCTGCTTCATGTACTGCAGTCGTTTTGCAGTTAGATAGCAACCAGTTCCTGCTGCTAAATACGGACGTTCATATCTGCTACACCATGGTACTCATCACGGTGTTTATCCCAACAACAAGGTGGTTGGCTGGCTCCAGAGGCAAAGCAACGCTTCATTTGAACATGGATTAAAAAGACAAACAGGCGGCTGAAGTAACTTGTTCTGAACGTGCGTCGATACCTTACTGGCTCCATCTTCTTAATCACGACAGCAGAGGATACCAGATAGAGGATACCACTTACTAGTGGTAAAGTAGAACCTGCTGCAGAACTGCAAGCCGAACTGACCGCCTGACACCACAGAAATCTTACAAATCCAGTAAAAGTCAGAAATTCCCATTTTTTAACTAGTAAAATCTCTACATATCATAGGCATGCAAAAAATGACACTGATAAATACCAGCTGAAGTTCTCTGCATTGGCTCTTTTTTTTAATCCTGAGGAAGTTAAACTTCTGAAAAATGTATCCGAATTTCCTTTCTCCTCAGAACCACGTAACTTAAAAGGCCACTCATGAAGAAAGGCATTTCATCTCGTTTTATCCAACATAATATAAATCCATTTCATTCACAGAAGATCACAAGATCTGACGCCATTCACTTAGAAATAAAACTTCCATGCAGCAGCTTTGAGCAGTAACACTAGATGGTTTCATGGGACCTTCTATTCAAGAGTCTTAGAGCATGTAAATCTCGGTGCAGCCACTTTCAGTAGTAATAGCTGGAGGCAGCTGGGGTCATCCTGAAAGCTACCGATGTCACGAGATTTTACTCAAAGTGCAAAAAGACTCTTCAAAACCTTTGAAAGTCTGTGCTATAGATACTTAACTTCTTTGTCAAAACCCACACAACTGCTCACGGGTCAGGAGTCCTGTGCCAAGAGTCAGAATAAGCTTTTTCCCTGGCAAGATGATCAACGTTTTTCTGTATGTGATGAAAGCAAAGTATACTTTAAATAACTATTCATACTTTTCTACAGTCAAATGTTCATTCCGTTTGTGCTACCAGGGAAGTGCTTATGTGAGCTACTGTCTCGCTGTTGATTTCTATTTTATCTTTAGAAGCCAATGAAAATTTTTAGTATCCACATGATGGGATAACTAAATGATGAATAACATCATTGTATTTTCAGGGAATGCATTACCACTAAGAGAACCATTGCAGCACTGTTGTTATTTCCATTCTCTCCTACCTTCTCTGTACATATGTTCTTCACTGAACATATGGCAGATCTGTCGCATGGAATGTGAAGCCTTGTGCCTCTTCACGTGCCACGACGGGCAGATGTCTGTAATTGGGTCAGTCGTATGTAACAGTTCGTTTTTAAACTTTGTCATACTGCATCCAGATAGCAATAACTACACTGAATTTTTGACACTATTTTCACTGCAACAGATGCATCACACTTTAAGTACCAGTCAAGGTATTCAGCTCTTCACAATGTGTTATTTTTGTTTTTTATTTTACCTTCGCTTACTGCGACTTCTTTCTGTATTGCTCAGGAAGCCCTACTGAAAATAGCAAGTATCATCAGTCTCACTTGACACTCTCATTGTAAAAAAACCAAACCAACCAACCAAAAACCACCAAAAAAAAAAACCAACAAAAAAAACAACCCCAAACCCCAAAAACCATTGCTCTTGCAGTTCATCAGTGTTGAGTAGTCTTTGGGAACTGAGAAATGATACACAATCCATCTCTGCTCTCACGTGGAGAATGACCCAACATCATTTTAAGTTTTTCTCCATTTCGGGTTTCATTTCTAAAATCGCATTCTACGATCCTGCTTATGAAAGAAGGAAAATTACAAGGTTTTTGTTATCAGAACTCTCCAGTAACAGGTTTAATACTACACTGGGCTGTAACGTTAAAAACATGTATGCCCATATATATATATTTATATATATGTACAACATACATCCATGTATGTACTCTGTATTTGCCACTGTATCAAAAAATTGTTCCTTCACAGCGCTGACAACTTCAGGTTGCAATCTCTGTAGATGTCCAAGGCATCTCCCCTCTTCTTTTCATTCCTGGTGAAAACGCCTCTTCCCTTCATATGGTCACCGATTATCTTTCCTTCCTAGCTGACTTGGCGATACGCCTATTCTGCTTTTCAGGATATACATGCAGCCAGGGCTAGCCACCACGTAGGGTCCATCCCCCAGAGATCTCAGCATGGCCGGCCTGGTGATGACAACCCCGTAGTCCACTTCTTCAAGAACATTGTAAGTCTCCTCTCTTCTTCTTATGCACAAAAAATGAAATATTTTCTTTAGGATCCATCAGTAACCAAATACTCCCTAACCATTATCCATTATTTTGAGCCTCGTCAATTGTACTGAGCTCATCATGCCATTTGATACAAAAATAATTTTTACTTTGAAGCACAAACAATACTGAAATGCTACAAAAAAGAGCGGGTGAACCCTCCATTAGCGTAGTCAAATTTCAACAAAAAACATTACGATTATGCAGCTTCACCATTTCCAGGTCTTGTCCTTGTGTCCTCAGTATTGGCTGTATTAAGGAACATTTTCTGTTTAAAAATAGACAAAAATCCGGTGTATTCTAGGCAAAGCCTAAGACAGCAGAGGAGCTTCTCAGTGCAATTACTCAGATCGCACTTAATCCTACGAACTCATAGATAATACGCAAAAGGCTTGATGATTCCCTACGTTTATTTTTGCCTTGGCTTCACGAGATTTTCTTGTTGGTTTTTAGGTCTCACCCCGTACACCTCCACCAATGCAAGCAAAGGTAAGCGTTGGCAGGGGCTCAAGCAACGTCCAAGATCTTTTGTGGGCTAATTTACACCAATTCAACCGCTAGCCTGATTCATTTTCTTTAACGGCACTAAGTAAAAACCTGGAGTTATCAGTGGGAATATTCAAAGCAAGGGACTAAGACAGAAAAGCCATGGTTCTCTTCCTCAGGCACTTCCTGACTTGCGGCATGACCAATTAAAGCCACTCGCAGGGACTTTTGTATTCAATTTATGTTGTGATTGCTGTATGTAATGAACTCATACCAGGTAATGTTTTTGAACAAGCCTCACCCACCAGGAATTGTCCTTACCTTCACTAAGCTCAGCTGGCTTTTAAAGTACATAATACTGACAAACCATGGCTAGTGAAGTCAGTTCTTGTAATTATAATAAAAAATTCTGCCTTTTTTGTTTCACGGAATGACTGTACACAGATTGTTGTTTTCAACTCCTGCCTCATTATTTGGCCAGTGTTTCATTATTTTTACTGCGTTCTCATCTTCTTCTGTGTATGGTACACCCAGATGCCATGTTCCATACTGATCATCGTGTCATTGTTTCTATTTTTTGCCTGCACAGGGAAGAGGATTATCCCTCACCAGATTTAGCTGGGTAGGTGATGAATGTGCTTTCAATAACAGCCATTTTATTTACCAGGCCAAAGCATATCTTGCTCCATTGCTTCAAGCTGCTGCAGCAACATGATAATTTTGTTTTGTCTCAATTTCACTATTTTGCTTTTCCTGTTCCACTTTCCTCCCTCCTCCCACAGCACTTTGAGATGGTAATTTTGTTGCTTGCTCTTATCCAGCAATTTGACAGCCTTGCAGCGATAACTTCTTTTGCTTTAGCACGAAGGCAGCAAAATCTGCTGCATGGCAAAGCTCTCTTCCCTTAAAGACTCCTGGAAGACTCATCTGCCGCATTTTTCTTTTCCTGGGAAGGACAAAAATGGGAGGGAGGGCTGGGATGAGATGGGCACTTATTCCACAGTTCCAACTGCTCTGATGCAGTAAAGTCTACAAAACTAACAGTGTCACTAATGCAAATATTTTGTCCCACCTTTCCCTGCAACCCCTTTCAGTAAGAAGTGATCTGCCTAAACAATTAGGCAAGTTCTCCCCACGGTTATCTCACAACTAATTAAATTCTACTTCTCTACCACAGGTTTGATTTTATATGAGATGGACATGTAAATTATTTGCATTTTAAAACAAAATATTAAAGCCTTCACATCATTAAGCATTTCTTTCACTATCAGAACACCACAAATTAGTTGACGTTTGACATCTTAGAACTCATGAAGTTGAAACATTTTAAGTTTTGTCATGCAGGTTAACCTTCCGAGTATCCTTTTTTTGGTTATTAATGCCTCTTTTACAGATTGGTGCTTCCCTCAGATTTGAGTCTATTCAGATAATTCCCTAACATTTTCCTTCACCCTCTTTGTTACGTAAAAGATTATTTTATTCCAACACCGCTAATATTGTCACTTGAGTATTACATTTCAGTGATCACAAACAAAGACTACAATGCGCATATGATAATTTGAATGCGGTAATTTGCAATATATATTAAAATCTTTCTTTGCAGGGTGGTGAAGGACACAAGCCAGGATATGGAGGAAGCGGAAAATTCTATGAGCACAAATCTGCTCACAAGGGACATAAGGGATCCTATCATGAGGGCCAGGGCACTCTTTCCAAAATCTTTAAGCTGGTAAAGTACAACTGAACTTACTCTAAGTACAAAAAATTGAGTCCAGGAAAAAGAGAAGCCAAACCTCTCCAGAACCTGCCATGTTTGAAACAAGCACATTTCCTTAAAGCTTCTGAAGGAACTAGATTTGCACGGATAAAACAGAAGGTTATCTCATGGCCTAATAACTACTTACATGATAGGAAACAGAGGTAAAAATACACAGGCAGTTACCGTCAGGAAAGAAGGTAAGTCCACAAAGTCCCACACCAGGATCTGCGTTGTTACTGAACTCGCAAATGACCCGGAACGCAGAAGATGAGTGAGGTGACACAGCTTGCTGCTGCTGCTGCTAGACTTAGAATAGTGAAAACGAAAGCAAACTGGCAACAAACTGCAGAATGGTAGTCCAGGGCAGTGTTGGACACCTCTTTTGTTGAGATGCGGCAACAACTTGAACAGTCCCTGCTTGTTCCCACCCCAGGTGGGAGACCGCCTACCACACTGTCAGTACAGCGAGTTGCGACACCACGTAGTGGGGCAAGTTAGAAAACCGTGTCATGTGAAAAATCAACATTTGGTCAGATTATCTTTAATCTCACCCAGGTCACCATTTCGAGCCACTGCACAGTCCCACCAACAGAGCTAATAAATGAAAACAGAACAGGAGAAAATGTCAGTCGTGAGGATTTTTCACATTCTGTGTCATGTGAAAAGCACATCATATCACTGGCAGCTACTTTAACTAAGACTGTATTTCTCCTCAAAGGTAGTAAAGCATTCACAAGTAATAAATCATCTAGTAGCTATTAAGAAAGAATGCAATCAGCAGCAATCTTAACTTCAGGACGGAAGGTCCGAGATCTCATTACCAGTGCTGATCATTTCAAACTCTTACTACTCTTCCTCTCCAACAGGAGACATAACAGCACCATCACCGGTAGCAAAAATACATTTTTCTCTCTTACATGGTTTAGGGTATGTACCTTTCCTTGCAGAGCTGTTTTTCAAACATACACGGCACCAAGTGACAGCCTGCAGACTCCCAGGAGGTAGTAAGAATTCTTACGTTGCAATTCAAGAAAACGAATGAGCTCCTCCAACTTCCACGCTGTGCGCTTGTAGCTTTTCAGTGGAGTTCAGATACATCAACAATACCATGGCTATATACTGACATTATTGGTAAAATTTCTTTTGAACAGCTGAAAATATCTGATA
>VZTL01030819.1:625-13416 GCA_013400535.1 Scopus umbretta
GCCCGGTATTTATGTTTGGTTTAGCGATTCAGTTTTGTACCAACCGTTTCCAGAGTGCAAAGTTTATATTTACTTGTACAGCAATAAAAGACTGATGTTTGTAATGAACTTCCAGAACTGATACACTGAACCAGCTCACAAAAACCCAGAGAGTTTATCTGATGGGCATTTCTTGAAAAAAACCCTCTTCTGTCAGATGAAATCTACACATTTACATTAAAATAAATAATTTGTTCTCCTGCAAGGGTGGGTTGTGGATTTTTGGTGGGTTTTGTTGTTTTTTGGGGGGGATTTTTTGTTTTGGTTTTGTTTTTTCTGAAGAGAAATTGAGGGATTGAAGATTTGAAGTTTATACAGAACATAACAGTTCCTTCACTATTCAGAATAGATCCCTATGTTTCTGATAAAATCAGTCTTGGACATAAGATACCATACAATGAAAGAACAATATCAGAAAAATGAACTGCCTCCAGCGTCATTCAGTTCTGTCTGAGATTTAAAATTAAGAAGGTGTGTTTTTTGTAAGGGGAGAGTTTTTGCCAAGTCTTAAGACCGCATGAGATTTGTAAAAACTCTGAATTACGTATACTCATTGGTTTGGGGCATCACCAGTGCACAGAACATCCAAAACACTAATTGAGTAAGGAAGAATGCATTCATTTAGTTATTCTTCAAGAATGCAGCCACTGAATGCTTTGGAGTATTTAGTATGTGTCTCTGTGAAGAACCTAGCCCAGAAGAAATCATCTGATACAGTATTTATAACCATGGTATACTTTAACATAGTTAAGGAATTATAAAATAAATATTTATAATTCGAAAACTTTTTTTTTTTTTTCTGTTGGCTTTCACTTGGGCCCTGGACTGGGAAAGAACCAAGTATGCTTTATGCTAATTTTATGCTTATGAACAGTCCTAATGAATTCTTTGTGAAGATGGAATACTGAAAAAAACCCCTGAAGCACATATTTATACATGAGCTTTTGTTGGATGGGGACCTGTGTGTGCAAATGGAACAATAGCCCTATGTTTAGAGCTTTAGCCTTGGTCATGGGGAATGCTGGTTGAAGATTTTGCTTTGCTGCAGATTTCTCGTGTGGTTTCTATCTAATTACTTGCAGAATAATGTTCATCTGACTTCAAGTTTTCTAAGTAGTTGTCTCTCTAAATTAGTCACCTCTCCCTTCCTCTTCAGAAATTGAAGAGAGGTAGGTATTTCCAGGGAACATCTGGAAGTGCCCTCTCTTTCTGTAGAGGGAGCATGGATAACTAGTACAAACAAGACACCTAGTATTTAAACAGGTGAAGTTAGGTATCTCATCCATGGTATCTTCTGCCTGATTCATTAGAACTATCCTGGAAGTGTAAAAAAATGAAGTCTTGGAACATATCCTCTCTGTCATGTTCCTTATTTTCAGAAGTGTTCATAGGTGGGATGCTAAGACAATGATGCACAGGTGACTCCAATACACTGAGCCTTGTCTGGCTACCTTCTCGCTACTGTCATGGGATGCATCGGTAATGTTGCTTCCATAGAGATCCCAGAGGGATGTGATATGAAGGTGACCTGATCTTGGGCTGACTTTTTAGGTTGTTCCTGGGACAAGCCATGTCAAGTAGATGTTGAGATTTTAATTCTGCATTAGTTCACCTCTGAAGAGGAAATACTCTTCTCTGTTACTTCACAAGGATCAGGTTAAGATCAGTGCATTCAACATTCAGTCACACTGGCCACAGCTGGCCTGAGCACAGGCATATGATGTGACTGCCTTTTAGCTTGTGTCTCCCATTTCCTTCCCACAGACACCTAAGGGTCTGCAGGTGATGAAAGGGCAACATGTGCGTAGGTCTGGCCCTAGGGCAGGCTGGGATATGTGTTTACATCAAAGCATTTGGAAATGTTCCTTGTCAACAGCTTGGCTACAGCCTCAGTTACTATGGTGATGGGCCATATATATCACAAGATTCAGCAAGAGTAAAGATGACCAACTGGTATATTTTTCTGGCTTTTATTAACTGCTGCAGTATTTGGAAGTAAAACAAACAAGAGAAGTCAAAATATGTGGTCTCAGATGAACTGTGTTTCTTAAATCAAATGCACTGCATTCTGTAACGTGGGCAATTTCCATACCCTTCTGATTACTAACTAATTAAAAAAAATTGTAGCAATTTATCATTATCTGCCATAAAACACCATTGCAGCAGCTTGGACACAATGATCTTTGGCCTATGTAACAGTGTGGGCTGAATTCTGTAGCCTGAATTCTAAAATTAGAAATGTGGAAGCCCACAAGCTCTGTATACGATATCAATATATAATACTGATTCAGGAAGGAATCAAGACAAACCAAATAGCTGTCTTGCAAAACAATTTTCAGGGATTTTGGAGAAGAGCCACGGTGAGTTTGGATTGCTCGTTATTTTTTAAAGGAAATTTTAGAAAGAAATGCATTAATGTGCGCAATATAAATCCAGCCTCACAGGTCACAAAGAGTTTGCAATTTGCAAGTGCTTTAGGAATAGTTGTTAAGGACTGGAGAGGAGGAGGGGTAGGTAGTGTCAGTAGGAGAAACAGTGCTGTAGTGCTAATGAGCAGATGCTCTGCTGTGTATTGAGAGACCTCCTTGCAATTAAAAAGTAGTTGTAGGTAGGAGGAGATCATTCAGCTGTCTGTGTGCTGTCAGTTGTACCTTGACCAGCTTTTTCTATGTCAGGTGCATTTTGGTTAAAGCAAAAAAGGGGAAAAAAAAATGTGTCTATAGCTGGCAGTTGGTTTGGCAGCAATGTTTTCTGCAGTAGAAAAGTGAGACCTGGGTGCAAAGGGAGCTGCAGAACTTCTGTGGTGGTAGAAGCCAGGTGTCATTCATGTGATGATAGCTAATGGTTTCTTCCTGAAGTCCTGGCTCATCTGTGCGTAGGGGAACATGAACGTTCTCTGCAGAAGGGCAGTTCTTATCTCACCTCTTCAGGCAATGAGTTACAGGGGAAAATAGAGTAGTCAATATTGGATTTTCTAGCCCTTATCAAGGAGTTCAAAGAGGAGAAATGAGGAGCAAGAATTGGCAGTAGAGGTTCTTCTGTGCCTGGTTCACTCCTTTCCATTGTAGTCTGGGCAATGTGCAAGGCCATGGGGCTGGTCCCACCAGCAGAGGAGGAGTCAGCATGGTCAATTTACCCAGAGCAGGAGCGTGTCTCACTCACATGTGTAGCTTCTGGAATGGGGAAGGTGAGTGGAAAAGAAGCAGATTCTAGAATTGTTGTCTTCAACCTTGTAGGTAATCCTGTCATGTTTATTAGAGAAACACTTCAAGGTTTAGGAAGGACATGCATCTTGTATGGGCAGAATAGCTTAGTAAGAGTAGCTCAGTTGCTGCAGGCATTACTTGATCCAACATATGCACTTTTCCCCTCCCTTTCCCCTCCCTTTCTACCTTTCTTTATTCTTTTCCAGGTTAGGGGGCTTATAGCGTAATTAGAAATTGAATTATTTATGAGGAGTCATTAAAATGGGCGGCTTGCAGATTAATCAAAGACAGGAGACATATGATATGAAACTGCCTTTTCCTCTGCTGCTTTTGCTTGTAGTGAATGCAGGGAACAAAAAATTGAATGCTTTGTGATATTACCTGTGTGTGTGTGTGCAAAAACCCATAGGAGTGTTGGGAGAAAATCAAAAATGTGGGGGAGATTAGCCAAAAAAAAAGGGTATTCTGAGGAAGTAAAGGGAAGGGATAGGTCATTATGCAGCTTTGGAAATCAGAAAATGTAATTTCTCTTCCAACTGGAGGATTTTATTAGCCTAATGAAATTAAAAGTCAGTGGGAGCTTATTTAAGAGCAGTAAGACATATAGGATTCTACTAATATTATGAGGAGTCTGTCTAAAAATAACGTAGGAGGCCTTTATTTATATCCCACTGTGATACTAAGGATGTATCTCTAAGTAGATGAGATCTATCCCTCTAATAAATGAGCTTCAAGACAAACCAAGTTAAGCCTTTTAACTGCCCTGCTATTTTTGTCTTCATATCTGAAGGTATTGTGGGAAATACACATTCATGTGTCTGAAATAGAAATGCACATTCATGCCATTGAAACAGTATCTTTAATGCTGGCTTCTTGTTTGTTTTCAGGTGCGCTTTGGGTGCTGATGTTAGTCCTTTCAAAGCTTGGTCTTTAGATTGTGAGAAATCATGGGTTTTTTCCATGATCACTGGTGAATTCGGGTCATCTGAATTAGAGAAGCTAGCAGTCCCTACATATTATTAGAGGTGCTTGTGGCATTAATCATTGATTTTACTGGGTTTGGGTATATGATGGACGGATGGAAAGGGAACAAGGATGAACTTTTTTTCGTAATTTCTGGAGTAAATAGCTTTACATATATCTGAATTTTCTGAAGTGCATTTTCATGCTCTAAGCCTATTGAAGTAGGGGTAACTAACATAATAATCACAAATGTGCTTATAAAAGAGCATAGGGAGGAGCTGGGGTCCTTTACACAAGGTAGTCTCTCTTATTGGGATGTCACGTATTCAGTTTGGTCGCCCTGGCAAATAATAGCAGTCCATCCCCTATGGAAAGAAGTGAGCAGTACGCCTGCTAGCTTGGTGTTTGGAGTCAGTGTGAAAATGGAATGTGCATGATACACATTGAAGATATGTTAATTCAATTAATGCATTGCTTCAGTGCTTGTGATCCGGGTTTCCTTCATTTCTCTTTCAGTGCGTATGGATGCATACGCATGTGTAGGCTGATCAGAAGGTACAGAACCCCACTGTTATTTTTTTAATCAGTTTTTAAATTCTTCATTGAGCCATGCTTAATAATAAGAATACAGATGCACCATCACATTAATATAAATTGTTTCAATTCAAGCTTAGTATGCACAAGTAAAATAATTTCCGATTGTCTTCGCTTGCATGCTCACGGTTTACAGTGAATGCTCCCATGGTAATTAATCTTTTAGTCTGAATTAATGAATAACTGCCACAGTGAACTCCTAAAAGGTCACTTCCTGCTCAGGTGGTGAAGTAGTCTGTTTTCATCAGCAAGATGTTCCCTGAGTATTCGCAAGCTGTTACTATTTCTGGCTAATCAACATTTTCAACAAAGGCTTGTGCTTTGGAGTATTTATGATTTTTAGGTGTCCCACAAGCAACAGCATTAAAGCAACCTGATTTTCAGAAAGAGTTGAGGAACCCCTTTGACAACCACATAGCTGCACAAGGTGTATCACTTTGGATATCGCTAAAACAGAGGTTCTGCAAGGAACCACTTTAAAACGCAATACTAAAAATGCTAAATAGAGCCTCTTCTATTTACGTGTTATTTAGAGTCAGCCCCAGCTCAGTACCACAGTCATTTTGGGGTCACTACTATCCATTCAAAGTATTTAATATCTCCATGTTTAATAACTCCACATCTCCACAGTATTTAATATCTCCACAGTTCCCATGCGTAAGCTTAACGCTTACATTTTCCTGCTTTTCTATAAGAATGCCAAAGGTGCCTCCTTGAGTTCAATTCTGCTGTGTTACCTGGATTTTTTTCCAACCATGTGTCTTCAATATAGCTTAGTACAGTTTTGTTGTATATGTTTACCTTTCTTAATTACAATTTCTGCAGGCTGTTTGCCTACTAATGTTTCCAGATTTAACTTAGAATATAATTTTGTTACTGTGGTATGAATATAATAATATTATACCTATCTGTAAAGTTGTTTGGCTGTGTTACAAGTAGGCAGGATGTTTGTTTTGTACCTTTCTTGATAGCTTTTTTCCAAGATTTTTTTTTTCCCAAGATGTTCTTGAAATGGCATGCTGTACAGTACTTTTTCAAGAAAAAGCTACCTGAACATAGAATAAATACAGTTAATGTAAAGGAACACAGACCATGTTCTTTCCTCTGTGCTTTAGCCTGGCACGCCACAGGTGACACCGTGCTTGAAAACAGGGTTTCCTATAAAGTTTCTAGAGTTTGGGTTTTTTAAAATTATTTTTACAAGTTTTTCCCTCTTTATAGATATGTTTTTTCCATTAAAGACCTTTTTTTTTCTACATGATTTTTCTTTACTACTGATATTGTTTTCCTTAGTCATCAAAGGAGACAACTTCAATACACAGAATGCAATAAATAATTTGGATTCAGGACAGACTTTTGAAATGGTGGATTTCACTGGTGGAGGTTTTGATTATTTCTTTTTCAAATAACAGCATCAAGCTGCACCTCCATACTTTTACAATGCACTATATAAACACAGTACAGAAAGATGGTCACTGTTTCTAGTGTAATAGTGATAGAAGATGAAAATAAGCTGCTACGGAAATAAAAGGTACAAGGAAAAAAGAAGGAAAAAAAGTACAAGGAAAACCAGTAGAATATTCTAAGAATTGGTTGGTAATTTGGGGACTATTGTTACAGGTCTTCAGTTTTTTAAACAAAAACATCATATCTCTGTAGAATATTTGCTATTTCTTCTATGCTAGTACCCTTCTGTTTTTGTTACTGAGCTGTGTAAATAAAGTATCTGGTCCAAACTAGTAGTCCTTTAAATATGGCACACTTGCTAGTAAGCAAAGTAATAAAATCATAGATGTTAAAAAAGGCCTTCTAGTTTTTATCTGTTCATGAGATAGTTCCTTCTTTCCAGACTTGGACTTTTCAGATATATTTATTTACAGAACTGTGCCAACAAGAAATGGATGACGACTAGTGGATATTAGGAAGGATGCTTAGTGCTGCTTAATAGGATGCAATGCTAGGAGTCCTCAGGGAGAACCCCAGCGATGTGAATTGCTTTGCTCTGTCACAGTGTGGGGTACGGCCTACAATGTCTTTTGCCATCTCTTCTCCTAGTTATGTGCTGGTTTTCTATGTGAGAAGAAACAAGCTGCTTCATTGCCCTATGCTTCATGCTTAGAATCATTTTTTTGCGTAGAGAGCTTAGGGCTTTACAAATGAAAAGGCACGAAATGAATACTAAGCATGAGGACTTTGTTATTTTACTGCTGTGTAAATGGAAGGACTCGAACATCGAAGGTACTTTCTCCTGTTTTTCTGGTCTAGCAAATAGCATAGAATTCATGAATTCTTGTCCTCATTATGGATAATGCCAACATTTCTGTGTTGTACTCTTATATTTTTAAATTATTCCTACAATCTGTCAAATCCATTTAGGTACATCCCACATTTGCTTTTATTTATCTACAAAGTGGAGCCTCCTTATTCATTACATTGTGGCTGCCAGCATGGATGGAAACCATCCCAAGACGTATATGAATTGAAATGGCAACAGAATGACTGGCACTAGATACGTGTTTTTAGTGTCAAGGCTGTGGTAATGTATATCATTAGTTGTTAAACATAGTCTGCTGTCGGCTCGGTGCCAGTGCGCTGTCTTATGTGCGGTGCCAAACCTTGCTGGGAACCTAGCGCGTTCTGTAGTTCAACTGCATATTTTCTCAGTTGTAGCTGCAGAAATGAGACACCAAATGTAGTGACACAAAATAACTTCTGAACCATGTGAATGCTGTATTCCAGCATGATACGGAAACCGGTCTCGCTTTGGGCCAGGTAAACTGCTGCTTTGTTTTCATCTTCCTTTTAGGCCTCGCTTGTCCTTACTCACCCATCCTAAGTGAGTAAATGGAGTAAAATCATCCCTGATTATACTTCTCAGGTCCTTGCTGATTGTGAATGTCTGTGGTGACTTCTTGGCAGTTATTTCCTACAGTCACAGAAGAAACATAAATGGAGTAAAATCATCCCTGATTATACTTCTCAGGTCCTTGCTGATTGTGAATGTCTGTGGTGACTTCTTGGCAGTTATTTCCTACAGTCACAGAAGAAACATGCTTACGGGAATACAGGGCAGAGGGGGAAGTTAAGCCTTGGATTAGTATCTCTTTATGTGGGGCATTTCCTATCAGACGGTGGGATAGCGAAGTCCCTATCACCTTCCTCTGTGTTGCTTGTCCACCTTGCTGCTCCATCCAGCTCTGACAAGTGTGCAGGAGAAGGAAGATCACTGAGCACTCTTCCCACCTTTGCTGCAGAGGATGGGGAACCAAAAGGCCACTTCACAGGAAATGTTGGCGTAATATGCTCCCTCAATGGTAGGAGTTAAGAAGTAACACTAAGGTAAGGTAAGTCACTTTCAGACTGTTTTCTGCCCATTTTGTGGGATGTCTCCGTGCTGCCTTTTACTATGGATGAGGTTACAGCCTGGCTTTTTCTGGCCTATCAGTGTTGCCTACACAGAAGTAGACGACTTTGAAAGAAAAACTTAAATATTGTTTCCAGATGTGAACATGTAGTGACAGCTTGCGGTTCCATAATGCCATTTGCTTTTTGATGATGGAGTATTCTATCGTTCCTAATTAAAATTTGTGTGGATGTATATATATATGTGTGTGTGTGTGTATGTTTGTGTGCATATATATATATGTATACACAAATTAAACAAAATGAACTGGAAATTAATATAAAATTAATCTGAAGCACATGGCATACAGGCCGAGCTGAGACAGCTTGGTCTGTTCAGCCTCAGTGGGAGAAAGCTAATAGGGGATGTTAATGCTGTTTGCAACTGCATAATAGGGGTAAGGGGAATAGAGAAGATGGAGCCGAATGTTTTTTGGTGGTGCACAGTGATAGGACAAGTGACAAAGGACACAAGTTGCAATATGGGAAATTACTGTTAGACATAAGCAAAGATGTTTTACCATAGAGACAGTCAGACACTGGAATGGGTTGTCCAGACAGCTTTTAGTCTTTCCATTTTTGGAGATGCTCAAAATTCAACTGGACAAAAACCTGAGCAACCTGGCCTAACTACATTTGGGCTGACAGGGTCATGGGCCAGATGACTTCATGAGGTCTCTACTAAGCTAAATGATTTTTATGATTCTATGGTAATGCTCTTCAAAGAGACAAAATAACTTGTGAAATGACACATGAAAAATTTGTTTTGCTTACTTACCCAGTAATCACCTTCAGAACACTAGTATCATACACCTAACAAAATTTGATTGACTGGATCTAGTGAAGCTGAAGATACAGGACCGAAACAAATGAGGTGAGATTAAGAAAAGGAAATATTAGGGGTTAATATTGATTAAAAAAAAAAAAAGGTCATTGCAAAGTTATTCTGCCTCAGAATAATTTCGTAAGGAAAGTTATTAAAATCATAAAGTAATCTAACTTAAAGCAGGGATTCAGAAAGTGCTGGAGACAATAGTGTAAGCAGTATTTTAAGCAGAAATTGCCATACTAATATTCTGTTTTCTCTATCTGATTTTCTTTATTCCTTGTTGTGAAACATATTTGATATAGACTGTCACTTTTTTGTGTGCTCTGTAAAATTTAAATTTAATAAAACAAGACTATAAAAGTGAGCTAAAGTTTTTATTTCAATGTATTTTATTACTTTGTTACATTGTCAGATAGTGTAGTCATTATGTAAGATAGAAGGCTGGTATACAGCAAGAAGGAATGACAGAATTTTGTCCACGATGGCAAAGATTTAACTAGACAGAAAAATATCGATAAGTGACAGATAAAAGATTTTTATCTGATGGTTTAGTTTAGTCATTTGAATCTCTGAATGAAAATATTAGAGAAATTAAGAAAATTTAAGTGATCTGGTGTAAGCCACAAAGAGGGAAAAGGCAATTAGCGGCAAGTTACAGTCTGAACCGTGCTGCAGGCGGGTACTGACGGCAAACAGATCTGCAGGGAAGGGGTGAGCTCATTGGAATAATGTGAAATAAATAATATTGGATTTTTATTATTGGATTATCAGATTAGAGTATTTAGATTTAGTGTACCGTACAGACAGATGATCATCCTTATCTTCTTCTGTTTCTGCAGAATTATTTTTAGTTATCAGACCTAAGCTTAGAGCAGACAGAATAGAAAAATAATAATTGCTAATTGGCATAGGTAAAATTTACTTGCTTTGGTCATTTCTTGATAACTCTTTTTCATTATAGGTTGGCTTTATTATCCAGTTTGCTCAGAGAATCCCCAAACCACCCTGTGTTTTTCATGCTGCTACCAATTTTAATGATGATTGATTTTCAGTTGTAAATTGGACTATATTGCTTATGGGTTTTGTTGTTTTTTTTCTTTTTTCCCCTGTCTCTATGAAAAGAAAGATATTATTTCTGACAGCATATGTTGGACGTTTATTCTAGAAAATAGAAGAGATGTAGATGCTGTAAGTTCCATAGCCCTCATGATCGGCAATGTGAAAGGCTGAGTGTCAGCTTCTGTCTAATGATGTTAGAGCTTGCATTAGTAATCTCTGCAAAATGGCTATAGATCATTCTGTGACTAGGGAGAACTTTACATAAAACTAATCACTGAAACAGCTACAAATAAAGCTAAACAGAATGCATGGGTCAGTTTTGATTTCCATATGCTTGAAATTGAAAATTTTCCATTTAAAAATAAACATTTTCTGATGTTACGAATAGAAAAATTCTTTTAGTGCAAAATTGCTTATACCTCAGGAAGCTCAGCTTTAGGTTCCAGACTGAAGCTTCAAACACCTCCAAGGTGACAGCACAGATGTCTTTTTGGGGACATGCTGTTGCTTGTTGATGCAGGCTTCAGTGGGCTGCCCCACGGCAGCTCTCTGCTCCAGACTCAGCAAAACAGTGCTGCTTTGGTTCACCCTCAGTGTAATTTATATTGATCACAAAAAGCATTTTATTTTTAAGAGGAAAGGTTGAACTCATCACAAGCTATTAAACTGTGCCATTGCAGTGCTTATGCTGAGTACTAGCATGATGCAGTCCTTCAGGGAAAGCCTTTTCCATATGGTCCCTGAGTCTATGCATAGGAAGGAGGTTGGTGCAGTGCAGAACTGAAAGCGGGTTGGGATTGGAGGTGTCCCATTTAACGGGGGAACCAAGGGCAGCATAGGGTTTCATGAGAGAGGCCTAAATCAGGTGGCTGGAGACTGCAGGGTGGTTCTGTAGGAGAAGAGAGGGAATGGCTGTGAGGTTATGAAGCCCAGCTGCAAACACCTCCCTCTCTGCTCTTGCACATCCAGATGCTCAGCGCTTCCCACATGACAGTGTTCAGTCGGTTCATGTAGTAAGTGTCCCTGCACTGCCAGTGGCAGTGGGTTCAAAGGATGCAGTTAAAAAAAGGATACCCATGCATGCTGAGAGAAACTATGTGTTTGTTTATTGCCCCTCAGAAGATTTGAGAACTTACTCTTCCAGCAGTTTCCTGTTTGACTCTGGGCAAGCCACTTAGTTTGCTCTGTGTTTGGATTTTCATCAGCTGGAAGAATAATAATATTTTCCTGCCTCCCAGGTTGGGTTAGTAGGGCATTTCTGTGGAATAGGGCCATGTCAATACCTACACAGGAATGCCCAATATCTTTTGGAATTATGCCAAGGTCTTAGTTCAATGTTAATTTTGTGCTATGAGTTCCAACAGCTAATTATGCGTTGAGTGAAAATGTATTATGCATCAGATGTATTTCACTGGGGGTGGCTGTAAAGTGACACATTTAGACTTAGGTTTGCATTTTGGGACTTTTGAGTATTTGCCTGTGGAGCCTTAATTTTGCAGTGACATCTGTTTTGTTGTGTTTTGTTTTCAGATTTTCCTCTTTAATAGTTTTTTAAAGCCTTTGTGATTTTTTCAGGATGAAAAGAGTAACGTAACATGCTATTGTCTTTCACTAAGGATTTCATTTTTATAGAGTTTTTTTTTTTGCCTAGGAGATAAATGTTTTATTTCCCAAGGTTTTCCTGCACTACCTGAAGGCATCTGGAGCTTTTATATAGGGAACTCAGCAAGACTGTGCTAAAGAGTTTGACATTCATGAACTAAGTTTTGTCTCTCTCAATGTAATCAACTAATCCATTAGTACACATGGACATGTGCATCTAGGGGCATATCACAGAAGCACAGAATGGGTGAGATTGGAAGGGATCTCTGGAGATCATCTAATCCAACTGCCCTGATCAAGTAGGGCCACCTAGACCCAGTTGCCTGGGACCATGTCCAGATGGCTTTTGAAATATCTCCAACAATGGAGACTCCACAACCTTTCCTGGCATGGATGATTGTTGCCAACAAAAACAAGTTATAAAAGGCTTTTGAGGAGGTTCAGTGTCTCTTGTTAGGCTGGATGATATAAAAAAAAAATGTGGAAAGCTTTCTGGTCCAGAGCTTTCTCTTTCCACCCAGATGTTCTTAGGTTAAAACTAGGTTCTTGTTTGCCTGCTTTTGCTTGGGCCCCATGTCTCTTGAATGTATGCCTGCAACTGTTCTCATCCACAAAAGGAGGAATAGGAAATGCCTTTAACTGGACTACACCATAGCCAGCAGGATGGAGCAGTCAGGGAATGTGTGGGTTTATTCTTCTACTGTCCCATGGCCTAAGGATTACTGAGCAAGCTGGATCCCAAACTAGCAGGGAGGCAAACTCTCAGTGCAAGCAAGCACAGTTCATACAGGCAAAGCGTTCAGCTCTCTAGAGATGACAGTGCAGCCAGTGTATCAAGGAAATTATATAACATAGAGCAGATTTCCATCAAGAGGTCTTTGGTTGCCCATCTCTCTTTGTTTGGGTGTGGAATGTCCTCTAGCAGAAATGTTAGATAGACCAGATCTCCTGTCCCATCTTAACAGTCCAGATTTACAAAGTTACAGAGAAGCAGAGCCTAAATCATATGTGGGTTGGGCTTCATTGAGGAGTTTTATACAGATGTATAGAGATCAAATCTTCTAAGATAAAAAAAAAAAAAACACAAAACCAAAAAA
>VZTL01030821.1:0-22263 GCA_013400535.1 Scopus umbretta
TGAGAATATAGTTAGTTGGGGTCTGTTTGTTCATGTTGCAAGGAGTTTGAACAACTGATTTCCATGAAAAATTAAGTTCAACTTTAACTACAACCTTGTAACTGTGCCCAGTGTGATATTTGGACTTACTGCAATCATTTTGGCCAAAAATGTCAGGGAAGGGATCTTATTATTGCAGACTATTTCAGAATTTCATTCTAATTTTCTGGGTTTTGTGAGTTTGAAGCAATGGTAAATGCTCATTCTCTTGGAAGAACCAACAAAAATATTCCTTCTTGACCAAACTTAAAGAAGAAAATTTTAATCCTAACTTTTCAGTTCTCCAAACAAAGGGAAAGGGGAAAAAAGAGGTGACTTCTGCTTCAGTCCTTTTTAAGGCTGAAGTTCAGGTTTGGGTAAAAAAATGGTTTTCTTTCTAAATTCAATTAATTTTATGTGCTAAAAAAATACATAGCCCCATACAGAAAAATGGAGAAACAATTTCTAACCAAATAGGAGAATAAACACATCGAGAGTGGGAAAAATGATGCCTCCCAGCAAGAGGAGTAGGAAGGAGGAAGATGAGTAAAGCTCCCTGAAAATAAAAGAGCAGATAGAAATTGAGAGTTGTAGGAGATGGATAAATAAACAACAAGGTTACAAGTTCACAAGCCCACCCGGCAGGCACTATTAGGACTTTAATTTGCTACAATCACCAGTGTACGTGGTGTGTGTTTACTTCAAGGGGAAGGAAGTCGATTTTCTGCTTCTGACTAAATATGCTACCAACGTATCATGATGCCTGGCCGAATTCACCAAAGCATGTCTTTGCTGCTCTTCATTGGATTGTGTTCAGAGACAGTTGTGGTACCTGTTAAAATACTTTAATGAATCTGATACTCATGAATGGTGCTGAAATGACAGCCTTGGAAATTGAAGTCTTCTATCAAACTACAGAACTTGCACAGTATGGATGAAAACAGTGCCAACTTCTGCCGTGCTATCCTCTCAAAGTGTCTCAGATTTAACCTGGAAAAATTATTTCTGGTGGTAGCAGCACTTCAGCCTCAGTGCCTGGTCATTTCTTCCTACTTCAGATATAATTGCCAGCAAGTGTATGGATTATCTTGGCGATTTTATACTGCAGACAGGAGCTGGGCAAGACATTCTCAACAGAATTATTTCTTATCAGAAAAAACAGTTGCATTGAAATCAGAAGTGTTCTGGGAAAGTGTAAAAACTGTAAACATTCTCAAAAGGCAGGTGTTGAAACAAAAAGCTTTTTTATATATTTCATTTACATTTTTTAATTTCCATATTGCCATATTGTTATTATTATTTTCTATGTAATACAGCTTATATCATGTGCCAGATTTTGGAATTCTTGAAATGAAGCATTTTATCTTATCAAATTTAAACATTTCAGTGCTTCTAAAATGAGTGATGTCTAAATTTCAATAGCAAGGCTAATTTCAAAAAGGGGAATTTTATTTTGACTGAATAATAAAAATAAAAAAGCTCAAATTCCCTGAGTTAAAATACTTTTTTTTTTTTTTCTCTTTATCCCCCACTCCCCCATCTTTAATCTTCTGTGGTAAGGGAAGAGAGCAGCCCTGTTCCTATACACTGTATGTCAGGCAGTAGTAACCTGGGAAACTGGAGGGAAAGAGAGACTTTGGGGCAAATTTTAAGTGTTGGTTAAGCTGTGGCATTCAAGAAAATATTGGAAATATTGGGCCGCTGGCTGAGGTAGAAGGACAATAATTCTAGTTAGTATTATAGTTATTTATCTATTATTTATCTCCTTTACCTCTGTCCCGAATACTCAAATCTGTGCCAGCTGTAGTGATGGGAGGGGGAGGAAGGGTTGAGATCTCAGTGCAGAGAAGAGACCTGAATTTCTGCCTTCTGAAAGAGATTATAGCAGGAGAGGAGGAGAGGGTGGAGGACAGATCCCTCCGGTGCAGTCACAGAGGCTAGGGTGGAGAAGGCGGCTTTGCTGAAAGCAACACAGAATGAGTGATGAGAAAGGTAAGAAGAGTCTGAAAAAGACCAGCATGCCGATTGTGCAGCTCTCCTCTTGAAAAAAACGTGATGTCAGCTTAAATGATAGGTTGAAATAAGGAAACAGAAGAAATAATCCCTTAAGGAGGTGCCTGAGAGTTGATACAGCAGACCTTTACACAGAAAAATAATGTTCATGGTGCGTACCAGCTGATAGCTATTCTCTCTTCTGACCTTTATCTTCAGGTGTGAGGACAGACCTGAAAACTTGCTCATGGCTTTCCCATTTGAGAGTTATCTTTCTCTTCCACTTATCGCATGCCTACAAAACAGTACTCAACCATTACCTTTACCAAAGATAAAAGTATTATTGCACTTTCCGTATATTCACTTTCACTATACTTGATTTCTTCAAGCACTCATATCAAATGGTGCACTACACAAGATTTTGTACACCACATGTACTCATTTTAACTGTGTCAAGTATCCCTTTTGCTCCATTTGCTTCTTGTCCTTCAGTGTCCAGATCAGTCATTGTGGGTACCACAGTTCGGGTAGGGTCTGAAAGTGGAAAACAGAGTAAACAAGAGGGCAGCCCTGGAACTGTGTTTACTACACAGCATTGTTGACTCAGGTGTTCAAAATAATTTTTTACCTTTGCTTCTCCCCAGAAACAGTTTGAAAAATCTGTCCTTTTTGTGAGACACACACATGGTTGCCAGCATGATAATGTTGTGGGACCTAGTACCATCTGGAAGACTAGATGCTCTGGTCATTTCCTGACTAATCTTGTCAGGTCAGCTGTGAATAACTGAAATTCTGTAATTAGGAGCATACCCAGATTTGGTTTTCCACTCTTTCAGGTTTTAACGATCCAGGCTTGAGCAGTCTCCATTTTTAGGTGCAAAAGCAACTCTGAAACAAGGTCACAGGCCCTGTATGGCTTCTGTCTCCTGGCCAGATCCTGTTTTGTGGGACTACCCAAAATCAAACCACCAGGAAGGCTCATATTTGGTTTGGTTGGTTGATTTTATTTTTTTTTAATTTCAAGAATTAATGCAAGTCTAATGTCCCGAGATCATGAATAAACTGCATCTTCTTCTGGGGCTGAGGAACAAAGGATCTCTCCTATCATCCAAAACTTTGTTTCAGATGTGCTTCTTCTCAGATAGCTGTACCAATGTTCTTTGTATCCCCAGCCAACCCAGCTTTCTGGCAATCTGTGGAAACAGCATAATTGAAATGCAATTGTTAGACCTTACTAGACTTCACCACCTCAGAAGAGCAACACACACTCTATAAGGCTTGACATAGTCACTCGATGGGGCTGTCTGCCTACGAAAGTTCTCATCCTACTAATGCACACAGATTTTCCTATGACATCTCTGCTCATGAGGGGCTAAACTTCCTCAAAATGTGTTCTTGTTCTTTTGGGGATTCACGGATGGGACTGAGGGATGGTGAATGTGCAATTGACAGAGGCTTCATGTGCCAGAGCAGCTCAGCACCTTTGAGACAGAAGCAATAATACTCTCTGGACTGAGATCATGCCCATAGACACTGACTGATTGGCCTTGCTGTCTCCCAAAGGTCCAAACCACACCTGTGTTTTCAGTGATAGTTGTATGTACAACAAATTGAAAGAAAGTTGAACTCCATACCTGCTGTGCTGAGTATCCAGAGCTGGTCTGGACCTCCTGATTCAGTCCACCCAAACTACTCTGCCAAAGCTCCTGCCTCAGACTGGTTTCCTCCCAGTTAAACCCTCTGCTGCAGCTTCTGAGCCAGCCCAACTTCTCTGGGGCTTGGCTTCCTCTGCCTCAACCCCTGAACTGGCCCAACCACACTCACACGCCGCCTACTATGCAGTCCTTCAGCTGGTTGCTGTGTCCATGTGGGGCTTCTTCAACCCCTCCTCTGGTATCTTCAGAAAACATCATGCAGATAAGCTGTATTTCAAGCTAGATAGAGCTTCTCCCTCTCCTAAACGAAATTCAGGTCACTGCCAATCAGTTCCCTCTTTATGAGGGGGAGCAACATCCCTCCCCACTTCCGGACTGGGAGTCATTCTCTCTCCCAACTGGAAGACAACAACAATCTTTAGACTGAGGTCCTCCACAGCATAGCTTTTGGGGTCTAGCCTGTGCAAGGCCATGAAGAGTGTTTCTTTTCTCTATTTTGAAGCTATTCATAGACTCTCACTCCATTGATCTATAATTGGAGTTGTGTTAGACCTAAATTAAATTCAAAACTTACTAGTAAACAGGTTGTTTTGCACAGGTATTTCATGCATGCAAATATCTATAATTATGTAGAAGTGTGTGAAATTCATACGTACTTAAATATATGGCAATAGAGATCATGTTGCTCCTTACAGAACTCAGGCTATCTGAGAAATGGCTGAGTTAACATTGCCTCGTCATTCAGGAGCAACTAGATTATTTTGCTGCATTGTTACATTTCTTAACTTGCTGTGGTTGTTTCCTTTTTCCCTTTGTCTGTTGCTTGTGGCTGATGAAACCCATGCAGATCTGAAAAGCTGCAGAACTGCATTGTCTGCATATTCCTTTTGCTGTTTCTCATCTGAAAACAGTACCTCCTGGCACCTGGAAAACCATCACAGATGCAGAACAGGTGATCTTTACAGAATGCTATTCAAAGTGAACAGTCTGCCAGGCCCATAGACAACAAAACACACTGCTGACTCCAGCTGGAGCGAGCGATTACTTTGATAACAAATTAAAACAGGCTCAGAAATTGGAAATGAAGGAGCTACGCAAGGATGAATAAACTCCTCAGATGGCCCCAATTTTGTGCAAGTCTATCCAACACATGTGCTATAAATTGGTGCTCTTCATTAATAGCTACTGTTTAGCCACGAACATCCTTCAAGAGGACGAATCAGGATCTGGCTCCTTGCGCAGTGCTAACTTCCATCCTGATTGAGGAGACCATTTTCTCTTAACATGTTCAGAGCGCTTCCTTGGGATCTTAAAAATTCTTTATGTGTCATTTTGCTTCTTGCATATGCAGACAATTGTAATGCTCAATTTAAAAATGTTCATATATTTTCTGTCTATGGGATTTTTACAGCACTGGATAATTCCTGGATGATTACTGTTTTTAATAACTACATAATTACTGTATTAATCAGAACTGTCCTATTGGCTTTGTGTGACACAGAAGGGCAGAAGCAAGATAGAGATAAAGATACACCATATTTAAAAGAGCCTTATGACATTTTTTTGTGTTCACTTTGCAGTATGGCACACACAAAGGTCAAAACACAGGAGCAGCCATAGCAGATATCAGCCCAGAAGTCCACCAAGCACAATGTATTTCAACAGTAATCAATTTGCAAGAATTGGAAGAACGTATAATATGTGAAGCTATCAAACATGACAGCTGGCAAGACAGAGTGCTAATATGGAAGTATCCAGGACTCCAGGCATATGCACGGGACCTTGTGGTGTGAGGGGACACACAACCACAGATGAGAGCTATCCTTCCCCAAGAATTAATATTCTCAACAACCCTGAATTTTTTTTGAGACCAGAAAATAAAAGGCAAGGTCAGAAAATTGCTACAGATTCTGTGAGTAGACAATAGGTGATTTGCACAGGACAAAAAGGAACAAAAGTAGCAAAAAGTCAAATGTTGCAAAATATGACGTTTTCATCACTTGGTGCCTTAAGGAAAAAGCTTTCCTAGAGTTGGGTGCACTTCTTGTTGCGTGCACTTCTCTCAAAACATCTGGGGAGGATGGGTGTGCCTACACAGGACAGTGAATTAATACATAAAGATACCCAGGCTCTCTCCAAGCAAGACAGTGTTGCAAAAATAACTTCGTGTCATGCCCAAGTGGCGCTCAGTACATGTGAAGTAGCGTGAGGTGCAGCACTGTTCCTGCTCACCATGACAGTGCCATTCCAGGACATTTGGAGCTGGGCTGGGGATACGCCACACAGAAACGAGTGATTTGTGGAGACGTACCATCATGGACCAAGATCCAGGTTTGCCAAAGACACTGTGCTCAGCACATGTGACAAGAAGAGGCTAAGACAAGCTCCTCAAAGTCATTTTTGTCTTGCCTGGAAGAGGCAAGGAGGAGCAGAGGTGGACCATGGGCTGAACATGGGTAAACATATCCAGGGAGCAGCAAGGGCAGAAGCAGAGCGCCCTCAGCTGCCAGACTTACTGAAGCAGCAAGGACTGACCGCAGGACAACTGTTTGCAAAGTAGCTTGACATTATCAAATGCAGGCCCTAAAGTTTTGTCAGTTATGACTAACAACATTAAGGAGTCCTCTTTACATATGAGAATTTATAAGCAACCAGGGTGTTTAATTCTAAGTCACTGCCTTTACCAGTCACTCCGAAAGACTGAATATGTAAAAGTGAAGACAAATTTCCTTTCTGCTTTTGATATCTTCTTGAGCCCTTTATATTTCTTCTGAGGATACTTGGCAATACTTTCTCCCAATTGCTCAATTTTCCTTGGCTGCAAGCATACATGAGCAGGTGAGATGCTCAGCGTTCAGTATCCGAACGCCACACCCAAGAGGCATCCTTTAATGGATGTGAACCCTGAAAGGAAGGTTAGTTCCATTAGTGGGATTAGAAAAACAATCCCTGGTTTGGTTTGATCATCCCCTAGTTGGATCTGGTTGTATGAATCTGAAACAGAAAGCAGCATTTTTTCATTATTTTTTTTTTAACTGATTTTGATGGACAGTTCCTTTTTATAATGTACAAATAATCTTTGTGACCCTGATAAGCAGGTCTGATGATACTCAGCTGAGTAATGTACCAGAACTGAAATTTCCATCTACTTGATGTTTTGCAGAGGGCTTTTGATGAAGTCACTGTCACCTGCTATTAACTTAATATCAAGTCTTAATAGGGTCCTTTTCTTTCCATCTTCACGCTGTTGGGGTCCGAATTAATTACTAAGGGAAAAAAAAAAATAATCTTCACATAAATCCTTAAGCTTCACAGGAAGGAAAAAGTTTCCAGTGCTAGTTGAGGTCTAATGGCTCATTAGGAATGTCTGTCTCAACTAGACATCAGTGCTGTCCCTCCCCTTTCATGTACCTTTCATAAAGACCCTTGAAAATGTGCTTAACTTTAAGCTGGTGCATAGTTAAGTGCAAAAGGATATCTGATGTATTTGAAGTTAAGCACACGCTTAAGCAATTTGCTCAATCAGAGCCATATCCTGGCAGGAGAAAACATCTTCTTAATGTTTCTTCATGATTTGGCTCCATCCACACCCTGCCTGAAATGCTCTCATCTTTGCTTTGCCTCACGAACGGGAACTGGCAGCTTTAGAGAGATTATCAGGGAGATTGACTCAGAACTGAAGGGCACATGATAATGGAATCAGATTTACCTACAGATGCTAAAATCTTTATCCTTAGAGACTCTGCATGGGCAAAAGGCATTAACAAATGAAAACACTCTTCTTCTTAAAAAGAGCATAACTCTAATGGGAGAGAGAGAGAAAGACATACGTCAAAAAAAATATATATAAAATTATAGAAGATTAACAATTGTAGATATATTGATTTTACATGAGTTACTTAAGTCTAGAGGGACTTATTCCATGAAGTGCTGTTTCTGATAGGGTCAGGGTATTAAAATTATCATTAAGAGTAATAGAAAAAGGAAATAATTTTATTTTGCTTGTGGAAAAAGCATATGTAAAATATAAATTTGCATTGCAAAAATATATTACTATCGTTCCCTCCCTTTCTCTCAACGCTGTAATGACCAGGGGTTTAAAAAAAGCTATAAATAGCTAAAAGCTGCTCTATTCCTTTCTTTTTTTGTGTGCATTTCCAGGTATGTTGTATATCTAAAGAGGAAATGAGTGACAGCCCAGTCTGCAGTCTGTTTTGTAGGAATACATGGCAGGTTTCTATTATGAGGTATTTACTGCTCCTCAATTCTGTGCTTGCTTTGGGGATATGTCGATGTTTGAGCTACATACTACTTTGCTGTAGAGAGGGATAATTTCACTGAAACTAGTGGAGTCAGGCTTGCTAGCAAACAGACTGAACTTGATAATTTTCTCTCTTATCCTGGTGGTACTATTCATTTGGCGTTTTGCAGATGGTGAAATGGAGACATCGCTATGCAGAGGGGCTTTGTCAAACTCTTTCTCATCACCCTTTTCAACACCCCTTATATTATAGCAAAATAGGAAATTACACGTTTAGAGCACTCTATCTTTTCTTTGACAAGTAATAGTCTTTGCAGCAAACTCTACTGAATCTGAGTCAACACTAGTAAACACATCACTTCCCATAGAGAGAAACACCCTGGCTCCTACAACAGTGGCTTCAAATCAGGTTTAAACCTTTGATGCCATGGTGGGGGCTACTGGGTGTTACTCAAGTGCAAATAAAAGTTTTAAGTGTTCCTTTCTATTAGAAACATAGCTCTTCATGAAAATGGGGTTTGCTAGATGGAGTAGATGACTCTCGCATTTATTTATTTATTTTTAGCTGCTGCCTATGGGGGCATATTCTTCACTTCTGTACAGATGTTCAATTCCCTCTAAAATCAGCTGCCAAATGCTGAAAAAAAAATCCACATAACAGAAATGGGGGGCCTGCTCTGAATGCAACCTTGTTGCCTTGGGCCAAGCTTGTCAACCCCATCCCCAGGACCTGCTCAGGGAGGTCCATGAGGCTGGCCAGGAGTTCAGACACAGCTCTACATCAGTAAAAGTTCTAGACAATGACCTCTGTAACCGGTCCTGAGTGCACAGAGGTTGCCAGTGTGCTGCTGCTTCCCTTTTAACTCAGGCTAAGCCAGAGATCATTGCTGGTTTGGATTCACAAAGAGTTCCTAGTTTTTCAGGTGCACTCACAGAAAATTGCCTCTTCAGTTTTCCTGGGTTGTTGCAATGTCAGCTTGAGCCTGGTCCCATCCAGNTTAGGTGTTACAAGATTAAAGACTTGGAGCAATTCTACAAACTTGGAAATAATTGAGCCTAGCAGCACCAAAGAGCCAGGCAGCCAGACTAGACATCTCCCCATGCCTGGGCAGGTGATGTGGCTGTGGCGAGTTGTGTTCCACTGAAGCCAGTGAGATGATCAGTAGGAACTACTACTTGCCAGCACCAGCCTGGGGCGATGCTGGCCCATAGTGAGACAGGCCTGGCAACCTCCATTTTGCAGAAAAGAAAATGCAGGTCACAGAGATGAAGTGACTTGCTGAAGGTCATACAACAAGTCTGTGGCAGAGTCAGAAATTCAGGCATGAATTTCGTTATCCAGCTAGCCGTCAATCACCTTGGGGGAAGGAGGAGGTTCAAGTGCAGAAAGAGTGGCCAGATACCCAACTTCCAGCGAAGGTCAGCGAGTGCTGAATGCCTCATATCTCCTATTACTGCAGGAAATCTCCCCCTCACAATCTAAGTGCTAAAAAATGCCACCTCCCTCCTGAATATAAATCTCTGTGATTCTCTTCTGCTCCTAATTATAATGTTCTGAAGCAGGAGAAATAGGTTGGAAGTCGATGGATTTACACCTCCTTAGTCAAAAGCAGAACTCACCCTACAACCTTCAAGTCTTTACTTTCATGTTTTGTCAAAAGCAAATAAAAATATGGATGAAACCAGCACCATAGGCCATTAAGCAGCATTTTTGACTGGTCTTTAATGCAGCGTGTGTAAGAGACCCCACAGTCCTCCCCTGAGGTTTATGCTCCTTTTATCTATTACAGACAGTCTCTGTGGGATGCATCTCTCTGTTCCGATTTATTTGTAAGCAGAGAGAAAGAGGGAGACGTAGAGAGAGAAGAGAAAGAACGAGGAAAAGAAACAAATAATGAAAGAGAGAGAAAGAAAGATGAAAGAGAGAAAAAGAAGAACAGTGAAACCCTAAGTTTCTGAAATATCAGTTGCTCTGATATTTGTATGTGTATCTCCTAAAGAAACACAAAGAAGAAAAGCAAGCAAACAAAAAACCCAAACAACAACATTGTTCCTGGAGCAGCTGAACTAGCCGAGTACAGCGAGCAGTATACAGGTGTCTTGTGCTGCTTTTATTCGTTGTATAATAGGTGCCTACTGGAACGGGAGAAAGGGCATGAGAAGCTGTCCTTGTCTTTACAGAGCATGAATAGCATTTATCTCAGTGCAGTGGGCATCGCCAAGTTGGGTTTTTGTCAACCTGTCAATTCTTTTTTTTTGCTTTTTTTTTTTTTTTTAAATAAATCCATTCAGTACAATAAAAGCCNTTTTAAACAGAAAGCAGAGTTCAGTAAATAAAGATAAATGATTGTGCTCCTTGTCTGCAGACCCTGGAGCTAAACTGAACAGGCCTCTTATGGTTTGGACCTGCTTCATTGACTGTTCAGACAGCCCAGTAATACGACAGATGTACCCAGCCGTTCCCTCTTCCCCGCTGTCCATTAGATTATGTTCATTTTGTCTGAGATGCCATTATAAGTCTCAAGGTCAAATAAGTCACAGAGAAGAAAGAGGAGGACTAATTTTTTTCCCTGCCGCCCTCCATGCATAAGGGCTCATTCGCAACTTGCAAAGCACATTGTCTTTTAAGGTGCACATACAGCTCAGCACAATTTATTGAAATAAAATGCAGGTGTAACATTCACCCAGAGGCTGTTCTGGCACGACAGCAGAGGAGACTTTCTCAAGAATGATTTGGGCTGCTTTCCTAAATTTCTAATGAATTATTGGTAAGTAAAATTTATTAAGGAGAAGCCTTCCAAAAAAAGAAGAAAAAGGCCCCAACAAATATTCAGAAAAAGAGATCGCAAGGTCCAAAGGCTGTTTTTCAAGGGACACTAGGCAAGTTCCACGTGCTGAGTAGAGCTGTTGAAGTGTGGAGGGGGCAGAGGAGGAAGGAACAGCAGCTCTGGGGTAAGAGTACTAGAGTACTAGAGAGTCTTCCCAAAAATCTTGTTAAAAATGTGAGGATTAAGTCTATTCTCGGTTACAGCAGAGTGTGTGTCATCCTGCTGGACTCTTGGGTAGTGACTAAAGATCTGCATCATGCCTGAGAACAGAATTTCAGCTCCTGAACTTGTAAGGATGGAACTAAGCAATAATAAAGCAAGGACTAAATTTCTCCTCTTTACGGAAATCTTTCCATTCTTTAAGGAAAATTAAAGAACAGCTACTAATGAACCACAAATAGGATTGACTATGTAGTTAGCATGATTTTTTTATTTTCCTGGAGCTTGATTCTGAACAAGTGGGAAGATGCCCATTCGTTTCTGTGAGTTTTCGACTATGCTCATGCGTAAAGCTTGAGTCAGTATGAAATTTAGGGTTAGGAAAGGGTTTATTGTTTGGGTTTTTTTGATGTAAAGGGAGCTACATTAGCCTTTTCTAGTCTCTTTCACTATTAGCAAGATGTTACATTTGGGAAAAAAAAAGATGAATACTACTTAAGGCAAAATATCCAATAAGCAGAGACACCCCCCTCCCAAAAAAAAATTTAAAAAACACAACAATTTAAAGTTCTACAGCATTTTAACAGTTTCAGAATTCCTTTAACTTAATCACTAGGTCTGTGAGGAATGAAAGCATTATTTTTCAGATTTTGCTGATCAGACATCAAGGCAGAGAGTGATTAAGGGGCTCAGCAAACCTGCAGCTGGTTGATAATGGCAGAACTGGAACTGCTTCTGCTTCTCCTGTGTCTCCTGTGTCTCATGTTTGAATCCTACATGTTGGAGGGTCCTACCTCTGCAGCATGAGAAGAGGGCAAACATGGGGTAGGCAAGCTGGAATCAGGACAGCTGTGGATAACTTTATTTTAAGAAATAAAAATAATAGACATGTTTTTTTAAAGGATGTTCAGAAAATAATTTGTAAGTGCAAGTTCTGATCCCCAGTTTATGTTAGGGAAAACCCAACTTGACTAAAAGTCCCATAGTGTTCAGCAACTCAACACTCCTGACTCTCCAAACCTGGCCCTTTAGAAAGTTAAAGGACCAGACTAAGATAAGGAATGCAGAGGTGTTTTAGAAAAGCAATATAAATGACTATATTTAGAGCAAATTTAAGTAACATTAAAAGTCTAATTTTACTGAAAAGGGAATTAAAAAAAAAAATAAAAAGTTAATTTTTATAAAAAAGGAAAAAAAAAAAAAAAAAAAAAAAAAAGACGACACTGAACTGGTAGTGTTCCCAGACACTTCATGCTTGTGGCACGTGAAGCTGATGGTTCTGCCTGTGCTTTCCAAGGCTGCGGAGTGCATCAGGGTAGAGCCACACTGGTGCTCGCTGGGAGGCTCAGCCTGCCTTGCCCCGGCTCCGAGTTTGCCAAGCGTAAACCAGCTCTTGCCCAAAGCCATAACAGGGCTTCTCTGTAGCTTGAGCTAATAAGCCTTCCTTTGTTAGGACTGTACAAGCAAAGAAGCCTGAGGGAAGCAAGAGGAAATGCTGCGCAGCTGAGATACTCCCCGGGGCCAGCCTTGCGCTGCCAAAACGTATACGGCAGAAGTAGCTGCTCTGCCCTTTCATACGTTACCACGTCCATAACCCCCCGTGCTCTGGTCAAGACTTTGCTCTTCCCCATTTCAACTCCCCATGGGAAGTCTTAACATTCATTTCTTTGCAAGGCTATTTTGGTCTTTGCGGTTACATGCTATAGCGATGAGCGTAGATTATTCCTTAGGGGTGTGAAGAAGGACCGCTTTATAGACACTTTCCTCACCCTCTGCATGCAAGATTAAGCACAAGTCGATATGAAGTATGCAGGGTTAGAAAGAATAGAGCCATAAGATTTTTAAAATATGAATCCACTCGAGTGAAACATAGACTAAAGTCTTGCAAATGCATTTTTGAGTGTGCTGCATTACTTCCCCATCGAGAGTTCTCCACACGATCCCTTGAGACACGCGGTCCTCTGAAGCCTGTAAAATTATTCTAATCAGCATTTGCTTAGCACTTCAGAAGTTCTGGCAAACACAAGCTAATTAATTCTCACAGTTCCTCCAGAGAAGGAAGATCTTATTTTGTTGATGGTAGCAGAGAGGCAAGGATAGTTTAAGTAACATGCCCAAGGCCATATTTTGGGTTAGTGTCTGGCACAAAATTGAAAGTTTGGGACTAGCTACCAAATCAGGCCATCCTTTCTATGACTCAAGAACACTGGGTGCAGCCCAGGGCATCTGATGGAGTCAACTAACTTTCCACTACGTTGTGCTTAGATTTAAGCACTAAATAAGTCTGACAGCATTTCTGCCTGCAGGTATTCAAAGGAAGATGTTTCTCTTCATCGACTGCACAGGGAAGTTGTGCACAAATGTGAAGTTCTTAAAATGTAGAGGCATGTTAGCTGGGAGAACTGTATCTATTACCTTTGCTTTTGTGGGGAATTATGTGATACAGAGATTGGGAGGAAAAGAGTGGAAAGGGGAGGCTATGCATCAGGCTGCTTCTTAACAGCTTTTGCTTTTTATACTTGTGAGAATAAATTGGGTGGGCCTCATGTTTTTCCTCTCTATACGCAACATGAACTACTGGACCAGGCAGCAAAACTTAGGAAAAAAAAAAAAATCCTGGAAATCATTTGCCCCAGGTATGAAAAGGAAGATTGGAGCTGTGAGAATGTGTGATGGGTCATGCTGTATAATGTGTATCATATTATACCTGGGTCAGGATCATAAATTCCTAATTTTCAGAAATACTCAGAAATATTAGGAAAATAAAAACAAAGTAAAACTCCCATCATGATGACATCAAGTAAGGGCTATTCACAAACTGTTTGTCTATTATTAATTTGTTCTGAAAAGCCTGGAATAGACTGTTTAAAGTTTGTCAGAGAAATGGATTTCCTGACCTCCACCAACCCCCACCCATTTTTCAAATAACTTTCACAAGTTTGACTAAACAGGCATTGAGGGATGTCCTTCGTGAGTAGATAGCTAAGCAAAGATCACCCCTAGTGTCATATGTGTTAATAATATCTCCTTCTGGTGGCTCGATGTGGTAAGGAGACAAACAACTTCCTAGAGGAATCTCTCTAAGAATCGCATAAAAGAGAAGATGAGAGTGCTTAAGTAGGCACCAAAATTTCTAGGTAGGGAAAACTGTATCCCTTTTGTGAAAATAAAATAAAATAAAATAAATAAAATAAAATCCTACTAATGCTTCCATTACAATGTGGGCTTGAAGTTGGAATTCTGAAAAACATATAATATAACAATCTGGGGAAAAACTGAAGTATTTCTAAGTATAGTTTCAAAGCTTTGCTTCACGGTAAAGATTTCTCTTTTAAAATTCTTTATCAAAAAAAAAACAAAAAAAGGTAAACAATATACTTTTTACCCAGTAGTGTTATTTTTACAGTCCTCTATTTTTCAAAGAAGGAAGTCAATAAAATCAGCCTTTTTCTATCAACAGTTATCCATGGAAAACCTTTAAGGGGACAGGGACAAAGCTATACCCATTATGCCTTTAAACCTCCACTGGTAAGGATTGTTGTGATATTACTGAAATGAAGGACTGGTTTTAGTTTGCAGAAAACCCTACATGCTTTGACTCACTTGGTTAGTACCTTTATGTAGTTAGAAAAGCCTGCAATCAAACTGGATTGGAAAGAGAAGGAATACAAAAGGAGTTTGAAGTGCTAACAAGGAAAGGTATTTTACCAAGGCAGGTTATATTAAAGATTGAACCAGAGAAATGTTCAGGTTTTCTACAACTCAATGCTATTTCCATTGGATGGTGCTTCAGTGTTTTGCTCTTTATTTGCATTTTTTCTTCTTTTTTTTTTTAATTTTTTTTAACTTGGATAAAGTGGGGAAACAGCAAAGTTGCATCCTTACTCTTTTCGTTATGCTACAACAGCAGTCAGACCTTGCTGAAAAGTACTGTCGTGTGGTGGGTGCTGTACTGTCACCTTTTTGGTTAGAACAGGGAGCCAAGAAATATTATAATGCACGAAACTGGTGTATCTTCAATATATGGGAGAATATGAGAGGAACTAGAAATGGCAACCCTTGTTACTTTGTACTGCCCAGTGAAATACAGTTATCCCCATCTATTTGAATATCCAGTTTAAAATTATGTGTGAATATGATCCCAGGGTCTAACAGAGACTGGGAAGTTTTCTCTCTGATATTATCCCTTTCTCAATTTCTTCTTCTCATCCCTACATAATGACCCTAAAGAATTCCTCTGCTGCTCTGATGTTATTTCACCTTTATGATGCTTGCAGCTAATTACCACAGCTGGCTTAGGGAAGAAATCGGTTTTTGTAGGGATGATATTTTGCTGTGGGTGGCTGGCAGAAGAGGAAAGTCCAGCCAAGCCAGGCAAATGAGCTAAACTTCTCTTCCTACAACAGGGACGAATGGCATCTGATGGAAATGAAACTTCAGCAGAGTCATATTAGAAACTAAAAAATGATCGATGCCTCAATCTTTTGAGCAAAAATTAACATCAATGAATGCTCAATGCATAATAACTACACAGTGTTTTGTTCATTATGCCAGTAGTTTACGAATCCAAAGAGCTACACTTACATCATGTAATTTGTTTTCCTAAGATGACTCGAAGAAGAAAAATGTCAAGTAATTATATACTTGTTACTCTCAAGAATTTTCATTCCAGACTCAAGATGAAGACTAATACAAGAATTTGGGAAATAGTCTATAATTTCTCTTCACTTATTTGATGTAGTTTACCTTTATTGCTATGGGGTTTTAATTGATAATTCAATAGAATATTTATATTCTGTCTTGTGGTTGCTGCACTAATTCTATTAATTCCTGGAGTGGCTACATGACATTCTGTTAGAATCATTATTTTTGTTTTAATAGAATATAGTAACAGACAGCAAGTGACTCGGCATACGTTAGATTGTTCCATTTATTGAAAATCAAGATACTGTATTTGCTCTATTACAATAATGAAGTTGATGATTTCCAATCTGTTTAATAAACTGTTTCTGTGTTTGAATACTTATATTAAATCAACCAGCTGGTGAGATCATATCATTGTTTTTCCTCAGAAATGTATACTGATTATTAACAATAAAAGTGCTATTTGCTTTTTGCCTCAGACAGTATCACAGGAATTCTCATGCCCATTCCATGCAAAGCAAATACTTGAGTTCAGCCTTAGCTTTTTAATTTTAAAGTTCCAGCTACGGGTATTTACAAAATTGCATAGAAACATCCCTTGGGGAAACTGAGACATAAGGTAATCATAGACCATATGTCAGAATGGACTTCACTCCTCTCTAACTTCCAGTATCACCATACATTTGCCCTTAAACACCTGAATGATTGCTCTCAATCACATGCCAATAAGAACAGCTTAACAAGAGGTGGTGTGATGTCATCTGCTCCATTCACCTATGTCACTGTTCTGTTGTTCATTATAATGCTTTATGTGGGTAGGCTGAAAGTAACTTAGAATCAGCTGTTTGTGATAAAATGTGTTAAAACTTTTGGGTCTTCACTTCTTCACATTGTTGGGGATCTAATCCTTCCGTTGCTGACCTTTGTCTGCCCCGGTTCTGATTCAGCTTGATGTATCCTTGTGCACCATGGGTTTAAACATGGGAGTACTCCCACCATGAAGTCTGGGACTTGAGACTCCAGATGTTTGCGGTCACTGGAAAGAAATGCTGAGGGGTCAGAACTTTGTTCTAGATGTCCGTAATTAGATGGGTCTGTGGTGACTTCCACCACCAAAGGATGAACTAGCTGGGTGTGCAAGAAGCAGACATGATTTTTTTAAGCAAATTTGCTAAAAAAAAAAAAAGAACTGCCAGGAGAGCAATGGTGAGGTTTTTTTGGGGGGATTGGAGGCAGCAGAAAAATCTTATTTTATATAAATCCATAGAGAGGAATGGCAGAGCGGGCTTTTGGCCCTATTTCTGTGGCTTTTCAAAGGAACCTACGGACATGCAGAGGGGTGGAACTAGCTGAGCTCTAAAGAAACTTAATAGGGTTACAGAAATTACTCCACAAACCTACAGGATTTATTAGAGTGTTATTTCTTCTCCACAGATTTCTTTGAACCATCTCAAAGAAGTATATTTCATTGTATGTGTGATTTTACAAGGTGGTTTAAAAAATTATATGAGAAAGTTTGTAATTTTCTATGAAGCCCTATAGGATTTTTCCATAAGGGAAATATCTCTGTGTATCTCATACATGCAGGATATTACACTGCACAGGAATTGCTAATGAAAAATTTAACTCTTGGTACTTCTTTAAGCACTAATGAGAGAAAGACTACTCAGGAATATGTACAAAGTATCCAGTAAAGAGCTACCCTGGATATCACTGTGGCTTGGGAAGAGAAACAAAACAAAAGAAGCAGCCTGTGAATATTTATGAGTTGATCTTATGACTTATCTCTGTATTGACATTTTCAAGTTAAAAAACATTTGACTAAAGGAAAATGGCTAGTTCTCAGCAGCAACAGCAACATTCTGCAAATTTCCTAGCCTAGAGGCAGCATGCAGAAAGAAGTAAGAGCAAATGATGTATACTTTGATGTAATGTGTAACCTGGGGGGACTGCCAGCCAAAATGGGGGAAGGGGGATATGAAAAATTAAAATGAAACAGGAGAGTAGGTCGCTGCCTGTAGGATGAAGTTTAATCTCTCAGTACCATTAGCGACAAGTATGGAAGGATAATGGGGAGAGGGCACCAGCAAAACAAATGGCTCTTTGTTCTGTTGGTTTAAAATTGTTTATTTTAGATGGTTTCAAGTAATTAAAGGAAATTGCAGTCTCTAACTATAAGAGAGATCGTTAAAGGAAGTTTGGCAAGGAAAAAAAAAAATATAAAGTTCATTGTCCCAATTAGATGAGAAGTGTTTTGCTGGTGGAAGCCACCCAAGAAAACCTGGAGGGAAAACAGAGGAACAGGAATAATCACAGTTACAGCCCAGAGAATCAGACTGAAGATCCGTCTGGGAAAAAAAATACACATTGATTTACAGCTTCACAGACAAAGGCAAATGATGGGTTGTGTAAATCACCTCAGACAGAAACTTACCATTATTGCTATGCAAAACTAGGAAACTACGCTGTCGGGAAGTTAAGGCTGCTGGTGTCAGCGCTAATCCTAGGCAGACTAAGCAATGTGCTGGAGTATGTAAATAGCTCCATTGTCTTCAAAAAGGCCTCACAGGTTTAAAGTTAAGCACATGCTTAAGTATTTGCAAGATGATAGCCCCAATAAAATAAAAGTTATGTTCTCTTTTCCTAACTAGGCAAATTAACAGTCTCCATTTCTCGTAGTATAGTTAGCATCAGGGTTTGTTGGTTTGCTTTTTATTTTTTGTTTCTGAAAGAGCGTATTATCATAAAAATGAAAGAGCTTGGAAAATCAGAGGATGGATACTAACAATTTCTTCAACTTGTCACTTTAGTGACAAGTTTAGCAGCACTTTTGTCATTTAGTGCTGATTCCTGTTACAGTACATCCAATAGCCCATCTTACGGGCTTGGGATCAGGTTCTTCTGCACACAGGAGGAATATAACCTGCAAGTGAGTAATGCAGTGTGTCTAATCCAAAGGGAACAGGAGTCTGCTGGAGACCTTGGCTAACCTGTGCTTTAGCACAGTTGGAGGACCACATTTCAACCTCTTGCTGTAGCCTCTGTAAAGCCTAGCTTTACAAAGAGGCTGTCTTTGCATCCACTTGCATGAGCACTGGGGAGAAAGGAGGCTGATCTTCTTTTGATTTGGAAGCCAACGGGAGCTACCAGATGCAAGGATGTGCTCGCACAAAGGTTTCTTCTGTGTTTTTCTAAAATGCTGCTGGATGGACTAGCAGCTAGGAACATCTGCGATGTCAGCGGGTCATGGGAGGAGCTGAGACATGGTTGTGGGCTCCAATATATCTTGCTATGACTTCTAGGCAGTCGGACTAGATAATCTTTGTAGGTCCTTTCCAAAGGAAATAGTTTGTTCCATTCTGTTCTTGCAAGCTGTGAAGAAGAAAGATTTTCACTCAGTCTAGCAAGTTCAGATGAGCTTTGTCATTCCACAACATACCCTGAGGATACTTTAGAATAAAAATAAAAATAAAGAACCAGCATCTTCACACATTACTGTTACTCAGCTAAACCAGGTCTATGCTCAGCTCTAGCAGTTGGACATAACTGTAAAAGCATGTTATGAAGTATGGAACATCACTGGCTAAAAGAAATGCTTTAATTATCTCATCTACAGTGTTTCAGTGGCCTTGGAGCATCAGAGAATTTGGGAAGGTTGCTGCCCTAGAGGGAGGGTGTTAGTGACACAGTGGGTAATGGTAACTGGATGGAAGGACAGAAAATCTTTCTCCATCTGTCCATTTGCTGCTGACCCCATTCATATCTGATTTATTGTGTACAATTAGTTTGCATTTGGTCTCTCTCTGAGCTGCGAGGCCAGACAATGATCTTGTTGCTGCCTGCACACACACTGAAAAAGGGCCCTTGCTTTCAAAGACCACACATCTCTCCCAGTGTGGTAGGTATTATTACAGTTGTAAAGATCAAAGTAAAGGAGGTGGCAGTCTCCTTCCAGTGTTGTCCATAAAGTTTCACTGTGCAAAGTTTTAATTGCCTTTCAGAGCAGACTCTTCAAGCAGCATTGCTCTCAGCTTGCACATTTCACAAAGGAATTAACTCTTGCATTGCGGTCTCAGCTGCGATAACGGGTGCTTAGTCTGAGCTGCCAAAGAAAGTGACGGTGCTTACCGCTGCTCAGGATTGCTCCCAGTGTATGAATATCAAGGTTATTTTTTGCCTATCCAACAGATTTCAAAGCCCTTTGTAAACTTACTCTTCAAGCTGTCCTTGTAGCGCTCTGTGATTATCAGCAATCAAAATGAGATAGTATATGATTTATGTCATAGCAGCATTTCTTGGAACATAGACCACAAGCTCAAGGAACTCTACTCATATTGCTATTATCCCTTGCATTGCTGTAGTATATGTAGGCCACAGCCAAGCATCACAGTCTTACTGCAGTAGGTGATGCAAACCCAGAGCAGAAAATAGGTGGTTGTTGCCACAGACAACTTACAAGCTAACTCTTAGGTTTACCTGAATCTTCAGGCTTACCTGACTGTAAGAGGAGAGGCAACAGATGGAGGCTGCAAACAGATGGAGAAGCACAAAGTAACACTGTGACAATCCTGATAATTGTAATAGGCAACATGCACAGCACACTAGGTACCTTGCCATCGCCATTACCCTGCTTTATCAGCAGGGAAAAAAAGGCATGGGAAAACAGACTGTGCAGGGCTGCAAAGGGCAGGACTCACAATACTTCATTTTAGATGTCTAGCCTAGTCTTTAGATATCTAATAATGTAAGAGATGTCTGGGTTCCCTATAAAACCAGTGGATAGAGACAGGCAATTCCAGAGATGCATTGATTTTTAACCCATCCTGGGGATGGATAAAAGCGCCTTCTGGAGGTGCTTGTCTAGTTTGCAGGTGGCACTGAATAGTCAAGGCAGGTGAGGAGAAAACTCTTCTTGTCTAGATGTGCATTTTAAGGGCTAAATTTTAGCAAAACAAACCTAATCAAGTGGAAAAATTAAGACTATCAGCCACTAGTACGTGTTCCTCTTCACAACTGCATACAGGCACCTGAAAAACTGCTGAGGTGATTTAGAGTACACCTTTCAAAATGGGGATAATAAAGCCACAGAAAGAAATGTCCCTTCCTAATACAGATCCTTCAGCCGTTCTGTGGGAAAAAGAGATTAATAGGAGTTGAGGTACACACACACACGAATACCAGTTTCTTGCACACGTGCACACGCGCACACACACCTCTCTCTCTTTCCAATTAAGAAGGAAAAATATAGAATCTGCTGGCTTGAACAGGAGCACTAGTGAATTATCTAGTCCATCCTTTTGCCTGGGGCAAGACTGATTTAATTATCTCTAACACTTCTCTGATGGATGAGTGTCAAACCTTCCTTTGACTATCTCCAATGAAGGTGATCTGACTACCTCCCTTGGGTGACTTGCTTCATTGCCTTAAATGTACTAATAGTTATGAAGTTTTCCATAACAGTCAACCTAAATATTCAGTGCTTCATCCAGAACCTATCACTCCTTTTTTTTGTTCTCACTGACTAATGAGGATAATTGGTTCCTCTCCTTTTTCAGGGACATGCCTTTATGTGTTTATGGACATCCATCATGACTCCCTTTAGTCTCTTCCTCTCCAGACAGGACGTGCCTGGTTCTCTGAAACTTCGGTGGTAAGAAGCCTGAGGCAGAAAGATGAACGTGTTGTGAAAGGCAGAAATATGGGCATTTTTTAAGGTAACAAGGTAGACTGGGCATTTTGCATTACCGGAGATTCAAGAACTGACTTTCACAAATAGGAAGGGTGGGAAGCTAAACCAGGAAATAAAACTGGTAAAACTAAAATGAGTTATGAATGCAAAATATCATTCATCTGTATGGGATACCACATGAAGGGACCTGCCAGAGTATAGCACAAGCAGGAGTTCTGCCATCACCCGTACTCATATGTATAAAGACAGGGCTCTGCTGCTCAACCTCATAAGCATTAAGCTGAAGAGCAAAAGTGAATTCCCAAGCACCAATATGAATAAAGTTTGCATAGCTAAGACTAGTTGCTTTGTGACCCTTCCACCTGTTAGAATTTACACTGGCCTCTCCTCATCTCTGACTTAATTTTGAAGAGCAGACAGTGGGTTCTTCACAAAGAGGCATTTAAAAGGTTAAAAGGGGAGAGGAACATTAATAAAGCCTTCTTTGTATTTTATTCTATCATGTGGGTTAGCTGTCCCCCAGCCTATTCAGTCTGAAATGGCATCAATGCTCCACAGAGACCAATTCACCCTCCTGTTCTTGAAGTGCAAACAATTCTTAGAATAAAACAGCACCAGAAAGCAAGAGGAAAATCTCTGTGGGACTGCCAAGAGTCTAGTTTCGTGCAGTGAAATCACCAAACTTCAAAACAGGAAGGAAGGCTGATTAACTCAGGCCTTGGCTGATGGTTAACGCAGCAGACGTGGAATTTTCTCAGAGGTATTTAGAGGGTCTCTGGTTCTACAGCACTGAGCTTGTCACAGTCTTTATTGTGTTTATTTTCACAGCATCATTATTCCTGCTTCATGGATGGTGAATTTAGGCAAAGTGAGAGTAAGACCCAAATTTTCAGAATGACTTGTTCAGATTTCACAAAGCCTTGAGTCGTGGTGGTACTCTGCCTCCCAAACACTTCTGAGAAGCTGAGCTCTAGCCAGAAAAGTTCTGTAAAATCTTTCTACTGTAACTTGAATTAT
>VZTL01030828.1:1103-13731 GCA_013400535.1 Scopus umbretta
AACATCTTTTTTTTTTTTTTTTTTTTTTTTTTTTTTTTTTTTTTTTTCCCCCCCTCTCATACAGTGCCTTGGGGGTTTTTGGTTGGTTGGTTGGGTTTTTTGGGGGGTGTTCCGATACAATCAGCAGTGCAAGCTTTTACTCTAAGTCTCTTTTTCTTTAGCATTTTACAACAAAATAAATGTTTCAAAGGCTAAGGGCAGAAGAAAGAAAAAGAGATACATTTTTAGTCACTGAATGGAATACAATAAATTGTTCCTTGGCTAATCACAATATTGATTTTTAACATTGTGCACCATCAACAAGGGAGAGAGAATAAGAGAAAGGGTATTCAAGACTTCTAGTCCTAATCTTTCACAAGATATAGAGACAGTGGCATCTTGAAAGGGAGACTTGCATTTATTAAGTAATAACAGATAGGAGCCTGATAAATTATGATTAACATTTGTGCAAAGAAGATTAACAAAAGAGAACAATGTTTTATTCATCTGTTCTTAGAAAAGCAGATAAAAATAGAATCTGTAAACCAGGTACAAATAGGGGATGCAGAGGTTTGGGAAGTTGCTCACAAGCCAGCTATGTTTGTATCACGTTTTTATTAGTTTGGAATAGCTTGAAGCAACCCTGCTAAATCCTTACAAATGTCTGGATGTTGTATAAAGCTATCCTTCAGAGATTAATTGACCTGCTGCAGAATACAGACCTAACGCGGTGTGGGTTAAAGTGCCTGACAATTTTTTTTTCCTTAAGACAAAATATTATCAGTCAGGGTTTTTTTATTCAGTGTTTGTTTTTCTGCTATTGATTGTCAGGAAATGACTACAGTTTAGTTTATATTCTTGGGTTAGAATATTTTTTTGCTGATGAACCTGGAATTTGTGATCCAAACTGTGTCCCAAAGGAGTTAACGTGAATTAGTAATGATTTCCAATCACTATGTGTATTTGCGATGGACATTATAAATGAAACATTAAAAAAAAAGCTTGATCAGATTATCAGCTATGTTTTGCAATGTCTGTACAACCTTTACCCTTTCTGGAAGAAAATGATAAAATAAAACTGTAAAAATCCAATTAAGTAAAGCTCAGTCTTAAACAGCACTATGTAGCCCTGTTTGATCCTTTTAAAGCTGTTACGGTGTAGCAAGCAGCCCACTTCAGGACAAAGGTTCTCCATAGTACTCCCCCACACCAGTAAGAATTCACAGCTTAGTATATTATGAAGAACAGCAAAAGGCATTGAGAAAAAAAATCAGAAAATTACTACCTTTCTGCACTAACTTGATGCAATCAATAATTGTGGGGGATTCCTTGTGGGGGATGTCATGTTGCTTATCTTCTTTTATCTCTTTTTATAATTTTTTTGAAGTTTTTCATTTAACAGCAATGTGAAATTAAATGTGTGAAGTCTCCATCCTTGGACATGTTCAAAAGTCATCTGGGCCAACTGGTTCTAGATGGCCCTGCTTGAGCAGGGGTGTTGGATCAGATGATCTCCGTAAGTCTTTTCCAACATCAAACATTCTGTGATTTTGTGTCATCATATTCTGGCTAGTCAGAATTGTATCAGTCCATTTCAACTGTAGACAAAGTCTAGACAGCAACAGACCTGTGTCCTCTAAATTGCCACCTGTGTTTCCTACATTACCAGGCTGTTCAACCGTACCTTGACCTCAAAGTCATACCATGAGATGGTGAAGGAATAATACCTTAGCTGTTAGGTGAGGCATTTAATTCATATCTCCTAAGAAAAAGGAAGTGCAAGTTTCTTTGCAGTTGTCAAGTAGTCCTGGAAAGGCCAGGAGGGTTTTCCAAAGACCATGACCATGGATTTTGTGATAAATGAACAGCTGCTAGGAAGAACAGATCTAATGAGACCCATTACTTCAGGATTAGATGCAGTGAATAATATGTAATCATCACTTTTTGGGCTGATACAGGGAAGAATGTCTTCCCTAACTAGAAGCCCGAGCTGAAGAATTCTGTCTGGGTTGATCTGCAGTATGAACAGAATTTTTTTTTTTTTCTTCTAGACTGAACAAGTAGAAAATGTGACACATTTATCAAACAGTTGTAGCCTTGTCTCAAACTATGTCCATCTGGTGCTTCTTAGACCTGAAGCAGGTTCAGTGAAATGAAAGGAAAAAGGAAAGAGGAAAGAGAAAGGAGGAAAAAAGGAAAAAGGGAAAGAAAGGGAAAGAGAAAAGGAAAGTAAAAACAAGAAAAGGGGAAAGGGAGAGGGAGAGGGAGTGGGAAAGATGCTGTGTTTTAACCTCAGCTGGCAATTAAGCACCACACAGCCACTCACTCACTCCCCCCCACACCTGGGTGGAATGGGGGAGAGAATCAGAAGAGTAAAAGTGACAAAACTTGTGGGTTGAGATACAAACAGTTTGTATTGAGTTTGCATGGCAAGGTTTTGGTAGTATGTGAGCTGACAGGGGTGGCTTCTGTGAGAAGCTACTAGAAGCTTCCCCTGTGTCTGACAGAACCAATGCCAGGTACCTCCAAGTCGGACCTGCCGCTGGCCAAGGCTGAGCCCATCAGTGACAGTGCTAGCTCCTCTGTGACAACATATTTAAGAAGGGGAAAAAAAACCCCAAATTGTGCAGTGCAGCTGGAGAGAGGAGTGAGAATATGTGAGAAGAACAACTCTGCAGACACCAAGGGCAGTGAAGGAGGGGGAGGAGGTGCTCCAGGTGTCAGAACAGAGATTCCCCTGCGGCCTATGATGAAGACCATGGTGAGGCAGGCTGTCCCCCTACAGCCAATGGACGTTAACAGTGGAGCAGATATCCACCTGCAGCCTGTGGAGGACCCCATGCTGGAGCAAGTGGATGCATAAAGGAGGCTGTGACCCTGTGGGAAGCCCACACTGGAGCAGGTTCCTGACAGAACCTGTGGACCCATGGAGAGAGAGGAGCCCATGCTGGAGCAGGTTTGCTGGCAGGACTTGTGACCCTGTGGGGGACCCATGCTGGAGCAGTTCGTGAAGAACTGTAGTCCATGGGAAGGACGCATACTGGAGAAGTTCAGGGAGGACTGTCTCCTGTGGGAGGGACCCCACGCTGGAGCAGGGGAAGAGTGTGAGGAGTCCTCCCTCTGAGGAGGAAGGAGCAGCAGAGACAATGATTAACTGACTGCAACCCCTATTCCCCATCCCTCTGCACCACGTGGAGGGAGGAGGTAGAGGAAACTGGGAGGTAGAGGAAGTTGAAGTTGAGCCTGGGAAGAAGGAAGGGGTGGGGGGAAGGTGTTTTAAGTTTTAGTTTTTATTTCTCATTATCCTACTCTGATTTGATTGGTAATAAATTAAACTAATTTTCCCAGATCGAGTCTGTTCTGCCCATGTTGGTAATTGCTGAGTGATCTCTCCCTGTCCTTATCTTGACCCACGAGCTTTATTTTCTCTCCCCTATGCAGCTGAGGAGGGGATTGATAGAGTGGCTTTGGTGGGCAACTGGTGTCCAGCCAGGGTCAACCCACCACACAGTTTAATAAGAATAAAAAAGAAATAATGATAAAGATTATGATGATGATAATAACAATAAAGTAAATAGTAAAGAAGAGGGGGGAGAAATAAATAAAACAACAGAGAAAAGTAAAACCCAAGAAACACAAGTGATACAAATGAACCAACTGACTGATGCCCAGACAGTCCTGGAGCAGTAGCTCTCCCACCAACCTCCCCCCTGCTTTTATATGCTGAGCATGATGCCATATGGTTGGGATATCCCTCGGGTCAGTTGGGGTCAGCTGTCCCAGCTCTGTCCCCTCCCAGCTCCTTGTGCCCCCCCAGCCTGCTCGCGGGTGGGGTGGGGTGAGGAGCAGAAAAGGCCTTGACCCTGTGTAAGCCCTGCTCAGCAGTAATGAAAACATCCCTGTGGTATCAGCACTGTTTCCAGCACATATCCAAAACACAGCATCATACTAACTGCTATGAAGAAAATGAACTCTATCCCAGCCAAAACCTGCACAAAAGGGAAAGGGAAGACAAGGGAGGATTTGTAGATATCACTACAATACTACATATAATTCATAGTACAGTCTATTTCTTTCCATTCATTTACATTTTGTTTATTTTTCTGTTGATTGTTATAGGACAATGTGAAGAGGAAAACAGCAGTTTGAATAATGGATTTTAAAATCAATGTAAAGTTTTTCAATCTTCATTGGCAGTTTTTGCACACAACTTAAACATGATATTTAAATATAACAGAGGTAAACAGATCAATGATGGAAAACAGCAGGTATTTTCCTCATTATTACAAAAAGTCTTGAAAGAACACATACACCTTTCTCATCGCATGCCCAGTGAACATAATACAGTTCCCTTCAACAGCTGCCACAGTCTGCTCTGCTGTTTGAAGTGGAGGGCATGCATTATTTGGTCAGATGTTTCTGTGTGACTTTGTTAAAAGAAATTTCAGATCACAGGTCTTAAAGATTAAATGTAAATAACAAATCCAAGTCCCTGTGAAAATGAGCAGCCAAACATGTCTTAATTATTCCTTTCAGAGTTAACTTTGTGCACAAATGTAATTAATTTTAATTATTTTTAAGGGAATTTGTACAAAGAGCTAATAACATCATAACTTACAAATACTGATACAGAACATAAAATTGCCTTAGAAGTCAAATATGTTTCTGGGAAAGTCTAGAAATGCATGCTCATGTGGCTGTGTCAGACAGTAGCTTGCTTACTTCTAAAAGACTCAGTTCAGTGACAAAATCTCCCATTCTAGGTTTTCCAGGTTTTATATATTTCTTCATACGCTATTCAGGGAAACAAAGGATTTTCCAAATGGTGTTTGCAGTTCCCAAAAATGTGATGCAAATCAGCAAAACAGAAAGCATTGGCGGGGTGGGGGAGGGTTGTGACGACACGGACATTTTGGAAGTCCTACTTAAGTTTCTAATGTTACCATCAACCTATAACCATGGAACAGGTGCCTGTGTGATCTGGGATTCAGTGTGAAGCCACTCCAGGACTTTGGGCTGCGCTTCTTTGGGACTGTGGGAGGGTGGGGATTTCTTAGTTTTATTTTCTGGTGTCCCAGTGAAGAGGACTCTCACATAGAAAGAGAAATGGTTCAAAGTGGTCTTTGACCTGAGGATTCAAATTTCCCATATGGCAGGAAGCCATCCTAAGCTACAGGCTGCAAAACGCATGGCTCCCTTCACCTGTCTCATCAAAGCTGGGGCACTGAGCAGCCAGGAAGGTGCAAAGTCCTGAGAATAGCAAGAGGACACTTAATTGTTCAGATGAGTATTTAAGATATTTTCTGTTCCTCATCTAACTTCTATTTTTCTTCTAAGGACTGTACAATAGAAGTTAGTTAGTTAGTCATAGAAGTAAGGACACAATATGTTGTGTAAACAAAAGGAAGTAGAAACTTGTCAGGTCTTGCCTTTTCTCCATCCAGTTTAAGGACTATCATATTCTTGGCTGCAAGGCAGCATTGTTTAAACAGAAACAGGTTCTCCCCCACCTTCAAGCCTTTGGTAATGTTTATCACATCTACATTTCTTACGTTCATTATATATTGAACTTTTTACAAATGAGAGATTTGTAAATGGTATCCAATGGTCCAACACTTCTTCCATCAGCTGCAAACACCCCCACTCCCACCCCAAATCTCAGAAAAAATCTTGTTATTTCAGTGAAAGCAGTAACGGAAATGAATGCTTTGGAAAAATTCCTCAATATTGTTAATTCACTCAGTTACAGACAGCCAGTCAGAGTCCACTTAGATTCTACACAGTCATGTGTTGTAGGGTATTCAGATGGCCATAACACTGAAAACAAAGAGGCTACTCTCCACAATACTTGTGCTTTAAGTACTGTGCAGTAGGAGCATGTGGATCTTTGTCCACCCATTACTAAGCTAGTGAGTCTTTGGTCTTTTCCAGTTATGTGGAGGTTTGTTCTCTGAGCTCTGAAGGCCTTCGTTGAGCCCAGCAGCCGAGAAGGGATGATGAATGACCACCGTGAGCTCAGGGACAGGGTGTTCTCTGACACTATTGTTTGTTGAACAGGAAAGTGAGACAATGTTTGTAAGACTGTTTATCCACAACAATGCTTTGGTGAAATGTAGAATATTTTTATGAGCACTTTAACACTAGTAGACATTGATTTATAGGGGAAAGAAAAAAGCTTTCTTCAAGTTTTCTGAATGAAATCTTTAAAGAACTAATATCATGAGACTCAGTCTAGGCAACTGTACAGCAAGAAAACATGTAACTAGATGAAACCAGTAATACCTGGAGTAAAAACTAAAAATTGTGGATGCAATAATGAACAATTTTGTTTAAAAAATATACAGTTAAATTATTTGCAGAATTATAATTCAATGATATGCTCACCAATTATTATGATAATGATAATATAATTATATGCTGACCAATCAATTAAATGCTTATGCTGACCAATCATTCGTAATAAACTTTGGAGTGATCCTAAAAAGTGCTTCTTGATCCATGTAAAGATTATTATTGCTTATTGTATTGCATAAACTCACTATAAATAGATTTATACACAAGAATACATACCTGTTAATTTTCAAATCACTATCTTCAAATAGCTATCAAAGACCAGTTTTTTTTTGTTAATTGAAAGACTTGTGTATTCTTTTTACTCAAACCACCATATCTTGCTTGCATTTACAAACCAAATTAGTCCAGACAGTTGTGACTTCTGCCCATATTTTGCTTTTGCGTACAAATGAATAAAGAAGAATTCACTCAGTTCTGCTGCTCCCAAGTTATTTAAATGTAATTATTATTAGATCTTTAGATGTATTAGATGCATATATTTTTCTGGCACTCTAGTATCTGTTTTCAGCTCCCAACTTTTCTCTGCTAACATCTTTCTGAATGTGACTAAAAACATACTCTGTTTACCTGACCATAAAGAAGGAAAACAACTGTACAACTGCAGAAAGCTTCACTGCCCTCCAGGCACAGTAGGATCAGTTCCCATTTACTGACTCCTAAATACCTTTTAGTGGTTTTTAGTTAGAGAAGGGGTAGGTTCTAAGGGAAGCATCCATTGAAAATTTTTCCTGTTTCCTGGAGAGGAAGGATTCAGCATTGACCTGAACCTTCAAATTCTTGACCTTTCTCAGTCACTACTAGTGCATTTATAACCAGACAAATAACACATGTTTCAGGCCATGGACACCAATTACTGTAAGCAGTAGTCAGCTGGTGAACAGACAACTCCCCAACAGCCTTTGCGGTGTTAGCAATTCACACAGCAAGTACTCCAAATCTGCTACTACTAATAGCCTACAATCAGTCATGTCTACAGTTTTCTCTCAGACCTTGGTCTCAAAACCTTTATTCCTCAGGTTGACTCAGGAGTGCTTTGGGCATAAGAGGACACCCACTCAAACCCCTTTATTATTTCCAGGTCTGGCACTGGGTTTTGCAACTGCCGTATCTTGACATTGTTGACTCTTATGGAAACCCATTAAATTCCTTCTCCAGTCAAAGCACAAAAAGATTTGGTTTGTTGCCACTTCTTTAGTTAGGAAGACTACAGAAGCTACTTAATTCTGTTTCCTTATCCCCTTGCCTGCCAGGACCCATGGGAAATGGCTTCTTAACTTTAAAATATTTAAAAATTCTTTGGTCCTTGTTGTTGATATATCACATGGAAAATTCTCATTACATTTGCTGTCTCCTTTCCCTTGTGGCCTGTATGACGGCATATTTTTCTCATAAAATAAAGACATTACAGGCATTAATGTTTACCATTTGCCAAATACTTAGTGTCATCACCAATACACTTATGCTTATTCTTTATATTGCAAAAACTCAAAGATCAATTACTTTATGGATTAGGCAGACATTTATCTGAAAGGCAGAAGAACTAAGGTGTTAACTAAAAGAAAAGTTAACAAACCCAGCTTTACATCAACAGTTTTACTCTGTCATATTTATTTCTTGCAAATGCCTCTTCAATTCAGTTTTAAAGAAACAGATGTGCCAGCTGTCCCAGATTTGACATTGACGGTTTATTTCATATTGCTGCTCTTCTATTTGGAAAGGCATTCTGACCAAAGTAATTTAGTAGCTGTCTCTTTCTCGGCTTAAGTTCATGTCCCTTGTTCTTGGATTTGGCATTTGCTCAACTAGCCTTGTAACAATTACCCTTCTCTTTGCAGTTCTGTATATTAAAAAGTATAAGGCAAAACTACTGCTCTATCACATTGGTTTTGACTGCATAGTTCTCCTTTGCGTTGAATCTGCCATCAGTTGCCTTAACTGTTGCCAATGGTTTGCAGGGTCTGGAACTGGCTAGTAATGATGTTGCGTCTGATGAATAGTAGTTGTAACCTTGCAGCTGACAACAACAGTAGTTTATTGTGGGGAAATAATGTAGGTTGTTTGAGCAAGAAGACATTTTATGTCAGGCTCCGAGCTGTATCCTGCTGTCAGCAGCACCAGTGTTACAACTAAACAGACTCCATGCCTGTAAAACAGATTATTATGGGTTTGGTCACTGGTAACACATCTGCTAAATGTTTGATATCTTCATGATTTTTATCCAAACATTTTAAGGTGCTTAGTTGCATATTTAGCTTGCAGATAATGCTAACATTGTTTGGATTTTGCATAATGAAATCAGTGTCTTGGGAGCCATATTCAGTGTGAAATGTTTTGATTAGGATAAAAATAAGGCATTTACTCCCCAAATGCACATCTCTGCCAGTATGCATCAACCCTCCCTGGGGCAGTAACAAATCCTCTGCTGTGCAAACAGTTGGTCCAAGAGGTTTCACAAAATGTCATCAGGGAGATCCCATGACTTACGTCTCTTCAGTTCCCTCACTCTGTCCCACTTATCCTCCATGTCTTCCAGAATGATTTGGCTAAATCTGTTTAAATAATTTTAATTCTCCACTGTTGTCTTTACCATCAGAAAGTTTTTCTAGAGCAAAATCTGAGCTCAGGAATCCTACCATCCAGCACTTCTGCCCAAATACATGGTAAACTTGATGCATTTTGAAGAACCCATCTATTCAGAGGAGACTTCTCTGCTTCTCCTAGCAATGTTCTGCCTCCTTAGAAGAAAGCCATCCAAACCTGCCCCATCAGATGCCGTGGTGTGAGGTCACATAATGCAAGCCTGTCACATAAAACAGCATTATGTTTCTAAACACAGATTACACTTACCTGTAGTAATCAGATCTGATTGTTTATTTTAGGAACATGTTCTGAATGGAGTAATGTCTGTTTAAATTTTCTTTACATCAAGCCTTTCAAAGTTCCATACTAATATATGAGAATGCAACTTCTTCCAGACTTTTCCTGATGATTTTGTTGACATCGCCCTATTATTTTTTAAACTAGAAAAATGTAAAGTCCTCTGAGCAAAAGGGAAAAAAATCTGTCAACAACCACCATCTGTCATTTATGTATTGTACTGTGTGTAATTATGGAAATGCTCACTTAACTGGCAATTGTCTGACATGAAGTACCCCAAAATTTATTTGGTTTATTTAAAAGCTGCATGCTGTGCTCTCCAATGTCCTAAAACTCGGAATGGGTGGTAATGTTAGTGTGTATAATGCCAGTCTTTATTACCCTCATTGTATTTTCCCAAATAAGTATCTTAAGATTGCTAGCTAAAATACAACAAATCAAATTAGTTCATTTTGGAAAACAAAAAGCCTATCACAAGTGCTTTAAGTGAACATTCTGCAAACTTGACTACCTTTTATAAATTGTTTTCATAATTGAGTCTTTTGTAATATGTATTTATGATCTTGTATTATCAGATTAATCTAGTAAATTGGCAGATGTGGAGGAAAAAGAAAGCTTTGTTGAACTTTTAAATAACTTTGCTTTAGCTAGTCTAGTTCTTTTGTTTATATGTAAGTAGTACCTTTTTGGGACTGGTAATTTGATTCAAATACAACCAAGAAACAACTAATGGCTTCATTTAAAGTACCTGGTACATTAGTTTCTATAAACTGATTGTTAGTGTATTTCCACAAAACTTCCTATACAAACTGAGGAAAAGACATAGAACTTTAACTAACACTGAAGTATTCAATTTCAAAAGGGTAGATAAAATATTTGTTTCTTTCACAGGGATTATCATGGTTTATGGCTAACTTATCACATGCCTGTGTTGAAGGTTTCAGCAAGATCTGTAAATGTCACAGCATAGAACTATTCCTAATACAAATATGATTTCAAGAACTTTGATCTGCCTAATCTGTTCTAATTATCCAAACTATTTCTGGGTCTTTCAACAATTAAGTACTTAGAAATCAGCATTACAATCATGATTTTGTCTTGCAGTATTACTGAAAAGATTCACACCAGAAGACAGTATCTGAGAGAACAATGTAAATAGGACAATTCACCAGCATATCTTTCTTATTCTTATAGGACATTCAAGCAGAAATTGCAATTTCTTCAAGGAGTTTTACTGTTCCATATCACTCAATATTTTTTCCATGATTCTTCTGTTTGTTTCACTGCACAGATTAATTACCAACATTTTGCTGTGAACACTCTGCACTGAAAACTGAAGATGTATCAGTTAGTTGTGGTTTTCTGGAGAGGGTGGACTAAGGTGGCTTTACTCCTTTCCCCCTCCTGTCCAGAGCTGTAGTGTCTGCTCCCAAAGCACACAATGCTACCAGAGATGCACAACCCCTATTCCTTCCCTCATTCAGGCTGGGTCTGTGTGTCCCACAAGAGATGTTGTGAAAGGAATTAATGTATTTCAGGGTCAGGGGAATGGAACACAGAAAATATCATGAAGATAGAGCAATCCGAAGATAGTAGGAGAGCTCCCTTTCTTAATCTTGCAACAGACCTTATTCCTAGTAAAAGTAGTAGTAGAAATAGGCTATTTTTAGATTTATCAGCAAGATTCAGTTTATTTTGCTCTAGTCAGGTAGAAAAAAAATGTAATCATGTGTGTGATTCACTCAAGTTAGCTGCAAAGGGTTTTGACAGAGTTAGGATGATATTTAGATTTTATGGCCTTTTCATTCACTTATTGGTAAATGCATAATTAAGTCCTGGGCAGAATGGCTGACTTTTTTTATTTATTTCTCTTTTTTATGTGTTCCCCTTATATTTGGTCTTCTTGGTTTTTTTAGCTTGATGGACCTAACAGATTCTTCTTCAGGTCGTAGAAGCGATCTGAAAGAGTAAAGGAGTGCTATGATATTGAGTTGAACAAAATGCCTCTTGAAAATTCTGTTTGTTTCCTTGTTTATTTCCACGAAAAACCTTTCTAAAAAAAATACAATCATAAGAAAAAATCAATAATACCCTTTTTTTTTCCATATAGCTTTACCTATTTTGGAGAATTTCAATGGTATGTCAATAGTAGTAAAGAAAAATGACATGTCACATCACTTCAGAATATGATGACTTGTCATATTCTTCACAACTACTCTTCTTACAATATTTCAAGACATTTTGGTCTTTGTGAATGATGTGAATGTCATCTCAAAATTTTCTATACAATGATGTATCATTTTACTCCACTTCTATTTACACATTGTGAAATAACATGGAAAAATGACAACATAAATCCATGCCAGAAACTTATCTTAAACCTCAAATTTAATTTGAAGAATTTTTTTTAAAAGTAACTAATTTTGAGAAGTTTTCACAGTAAGTGAAAACAGTTTTACAGTAAGTTCTGAATTTTCAGTTTCCATTTCATTCTGAAAAGTGTTGAAATGCTTAATTATTGTTTTTAAAATTGACTACCTAAATGCTGGCCATCTTTCTCTGTGACAGTCTCTGGGTTGCACAAGTAGTTCCTTTATTGAAGCAATATTGTTTTTCCACATTTACAGACATGTCTTCATTGATTTAATTTAGTAGTACCATTTTAGAGTTTGATCATTTCCCATTGAAAATTTCCTATTAACCTGAAAAGGCTCAAGATCTTAATAACAGATAATATGAATAGTTTAATAATGGATAACTTAAATTCTCACTGTTATTCCTACTTATTTTTATATTGCTGGCAGTGTATGCACCTGCAGATTCTCCCAAGTTTTGCAGAAAATTAAAGGAAATTATGTGAACCCCACAGAAACTAGAAACAGAGTTTCTGAAAGCAGGAAAGTGATAAGAAGCAAGGATCCAAAAAGTCTATAGCAGTATAGAACTGACTTTTTCTCTGATGAATTGGTTAACTTTGTTAATTTTTCTTCATGATGACAATCACAAAGAAACAAGGGAGGAACAAAATACATCAATATTTGTTTCATAACATTTCAGAAAGAATGTAGCTAAAAACATGACTGCAAGTTGAAGTGTGAAAGTAATAATCTGATTTTCTCTCCGATGTGATCATTTAAGTTGTTGTTTTATGGCCTATGTAAGCATTGTCCCAGCTGGTGAAAAGCTTAATGCAGATGTAAGCTACCTTTTTAAAAAAAAATAAAAATTTAAGTGTCTCTAATGTCCTGGAATGTCATTACATCCTTTAACTTCCAGCTGGACCATACTTATTTTTATTTTAAAGTTCTCTACACTATACCTTTCATCAAAGACAATCTATATAATTACTATTTCCAAGCAGCAGATCAGTTGGGACTGTGTGGTGGTTTTGGTCTTTTGTTCAGTCTTTGCTCTAAAT